>CAIGRB010080571.1:117791-130079 GCA_903798255.1 Fraxinus quadrangulata | reverse complement strand
TTTACCTCTTAAAGGGTTTTAATATATACAACTTAATTGACGTTAGAGACTAAGCCCATGTTTGGGTTGGATTAAAATTAGATTTTTAGTAGATTTTGATTAACTTTGATGAACTATGTGGTTGAAACGATATAGATCTTATGAAATGTGCAGTTAAGATTAATTGTTGAATTTAACTTAGATTTTAATTAACTTTTTAATCGAACCAAACAATGGCTAAATTGATGAAAAACAATGGCTTTTATCTCATTATCATCATATTTTGGATATGTTTTCATGCTTCAACTTTAACAGTTTTTTCACGTAATGCGAAACATAGGAATAAATCTCAGTAAAAATGTGTATTATCCCTCTTAATAAAGTTGACATTTTAAGATAAATTATCAAATTTTAACGCAAGATACTATTATGTTTGGAAAGTGAAAAGGGTTTAAATTATAAAAAAAAATAGAAATAAATAATAGATAAGTGGTTAGTATTTGTGTATTCCTTGAAATATGTGGATATAAATTATTAAAAATTTTAGAAACATAAGCCAAACATGGGAGTATTCATGTTTTTTGAAAATGGAAAGAACCACGGGAAGCACCTCACGTGAGTCGCACTGAAACATTACTTCCAGACTGGTTACTTTCGGGCCTCGGCCCATCTATGGAATAACACGTTTAATTCGAAAAAGGCGAAGCTCCATTGCACGCCTTTCTTTAGAAAGTACTATGTGGGCTCATTTTAGAACACACGAGATCAGACGTTGAGTGAAAGACAATTCATGTGGATCCCACTTGTTTTGAAAATAAAACTTGATTGGGCCTTTTGGTAAATCCAGCCCATCCATTTTTAACTTGGGCTAAGGCCCAATTAAACTTCCCATGGGAATGTAATGTTTAGTTTGTTGAAGCTAGGAATTCTATACTAAGCTGAATAATGTAAAAAATAAAATAAAAATAAGAAATAACCCACAGTTTTGAGATTCGATCTGGACATTGACCCGAGCAAAGAGATAAATTACAAGGTTACAAATTCAATCGTAATTAGTAAAACAACTCAAACGTAAAGGTTTTTAATTGTTCGTAACAAACCGTTGAATTGGGTTAGCACTATACTATAGAAATCACATGATTTTCAAGGTTTATGATCGATGGGTTTGCGAGTGTCTACTAGAGATATTCATACTAGATTTGCAGTCGATTCACTAGTTTTTCAATCGAATCAATCGATCTAAATTAAATTTAAGCATTTAAAATTATCTTCAACATGCCTCACTTTGCACTGCAAATTCTCTCATGTTTATTACTTTGCATGGCATTGTTAATTTATTTTTTCACTCTCAATTATTTAAAAAAAAAAAAAAGAAGACAAATAAAACCATCTATATCTCTACATTCCCTCTCCTATCCCATGAACCACTCATCTTCTTTTAATCCCATGACTTTGAGAGGAACTTATCATCAATTCTTAGTACCTCATCACAGCACCAACAAAAGGTTCAAATTTTCCCCAAGAAAACAATCAAAATATCAGGGCCCATAAACAATTTCCTTAAGGCCAAAAAACTATGAAGAAATCTGAAAATGAATCTGAAGTTGAAATCCTCAAGGCTGTGGCTCAAGCATGGCATGGCCATTCCAGCAGTTCAAAAACAGAAACCTCGGAATTCGATGCCCGCAGGTTGAATTTCAAGAACAAACCAACCAGGTTCAAGCTTGAAGCAATGGGTGTGTATTCAAGAAAAGACAGTGTAAAATCTTGGGATTTTGGGCAGTCACTTTGGGATTCTTATGAGATTGTGACTGTGTCTAAAAGATTGGAAACTGGACTACTGTTGGAAAATCCATTTTCTGCATTGGATGAACAAAATTCTGCTGCGAAAAGGCGAAAAGAGAGCTCGAATAGTTTGAGGAATTTGTTCAGTAGAACGTTCTAGGAGATTTAATGAAGATGATTTGCTAGATTAGTCAAGTTTTTATAGTGTGATTTTATTAGTTTTGCTTTCTAATTACATATAATTTCATTTTTGAGGAAGGTGAAGCCTATTCATTTTCACCCTACTTGTCAAAAGTGAAAATGAAAAAAGAACATTTTGTGAATTACCTTGAGTGCTATTTCATCTTGAAAATGGAAGAAATCATGCAATTTTGCTTGAGACATGATAATACAAGCTAATGTTCGATTGGTTGGACTTGATAGTACCGAACATGACTAGGGATAATTGAGTCACGACGTAGCAAACTTCGCCTACCTAGGTGGTCCAGCAGGATTGCCATAAGTTGTGTGTGGCTCATACTATCAAATGTGCACGTATCAAATGCAGGTATTGTTGCACTATACCATCCAAAGTCCTATGCGTGCGCTAATGTCAAGCTTTGTGGCCATATGGGTGGTCCGTGTCCTTAACACGTCCAGCACAGTTAGTCGAACCAGTCAATCGTGAGACATCTTGTGAACCCTTGGTGAGGATTTTTCTATTTGTACCTTACTTTTTACCACGTTGTTGACAGAAAAGCATGTTAGCAATATTTTTTTGGATGAAAAATCTATTATTTTTTTAAACTGTCTAATGAAAGAATTGTCGAAGAAGCTGTCAAATAAAATGTACATCAAGCGTGGTTATATTGGGGAAAGTTTTATACCCTAGAATATCAGAAAAAAGGACAGCAGAAGAGAACTTAAAGAAAAGACAGGCATCTTATTTGTACTAAGCTTTAGCATAGAAGTTACATCATTAAGATAGTATGTAACTGTGCCTGCCTATATGATTTGATTTTAATACGCCTTAAAGGTTTCCCATTTGCATAATTCAAAGCTCTTGTGCTTTTCTGAGATGAAACCATCGGCTTCCATATCAATGCTTTTCTCCTCACGAACCTTGTTGTTTTCAATTTTGTCGATTTCAATAGGGCACGATTCTCGTGTGTTTCTACCTAGGTGGCGCTATTGTTAAGAAACTCGTGGACATTCGGGTACTGAGGGACATTGGGGATCATAGTAGGCGTTCTTTGCAATCGGTATTTGACGTAGTTTGAGGCCGAAGACTGCTATGGTGATCATAGTTTTTGCTCATTTTTCTGCCCAAACTAGCCCCTCTTGTCCTGCAGGACTTTCAGTAAATCTGCAAATCATATGTATGATGATTTTAAGAATATGTTCTCTTTGAGATAGTGCTCTTTGGCCAGTTCTTGAATCAGAATCCCTCTCTTTAATCAGTCTCGAATATAATAATTTGTGAGGGAGTAAAAGAGATAAATTATTGTGCCATTAACACATTAGGATAATATATATATTACTACTTCAGGGAAAATAGCTTTATGTTTTTGCTATGAGGCCAAATTATATTAGTGCAATGTCATAGGTATAAGCCGTATCACAAATTATAAGAGTATATGAAGCAAAACGAAATCACAAAACTAATTTATAGTGGTTCACTCTCAACATTGTGAGCTACGTTCACTCGCCCTTGTAGGTTAAACACTATCTCACAATTTGTGTCTCAAAGAAAATGAGTCCTTAATATCTTTTATAAACATAAGAATATTAGGACAATCTAATACATTTATGAAATGTCTAAAATCTATTCGTTATTTAAGGGAGAAGTATACAAGCTCACGAATTATTACGCAATCCTCATATTTGCAATTTACATATTGCATTTTGGAAGACCAATGTTTTTTGGTGGGGTCGGGGAAGATAAGAATTGAGATAGTTGGACCTGATTTTCTGTACTTTCTCAAAATTGTTAAAAGAGAATTTGTTATGCTAATTGGACTCCATGATGAACTAAGAGGTCGAATATTTCGTAATTTTCATCTCGAGCAAGTAATACAATTTTGGTGGCATCAACTAAAGAAGAGATTTTACATATAAAATAAAAGGCACAAACACTAGCCCATTTCTCAAATGGCTCTAACTCTTTCAACCTTTCCCGCCAAGACCTTAACGACAAAAACTGTCATCACTCACTTCCCACAAAACCCAAAAACCTTAATTCTTGAACAATGCAAGACCACTAGAGATCTCAATCAAGTACACGCCCATCTCATTAAAACGCGAATCGTCCACCACCCGTCCGTGGTTGAACCCCTCCTCGAATCGGCCACTCTCCTCGTCTCCGATGCAACCATTGAATATGCCGAATCCATTTTCTGTGCACTCGAAAAGCCTGAATCATCGGCCTACAATGTAATGATCAGGGGATATACGAAGAAGGAATTGCCTGAAAAGGCAATTCTTTTGTTCAGACAAATGATCGAACACGTGGTGGAACCTGACGAGTTTACGTTTCCTTCAATTTTGAAAGCCTGTTCAAGGCTTAGAGCTTCGAAAGAAGGTGAACAAATCCATACCCATGTTTTGAAATTGCAAAATGGGTTTGGTTCTAAAGAGTTTGTTGAGAATGCTTTGGTTTTTATGTATGCTAGTTGTGGTCGAGTTAATTTGGTGCGTCAAATGTTTGATGAAATGACTAAAAGAAGCGCAATTACATGGAATGCGATGTTTTCGGGATATGTTAGAGGTGGTTATTGGCAAGAAGTTATTGGGTTGTTTCGGAAAATGGTCGAAATGAATATTGGTTTTAATGAAGTGACGTTGATTAGTGTTTTGACAGCTTGCGGGAGGGTCAGGGATTTGGACTTGGGAGAGTGGATTTACGCGTATGTAGAGGTGAACGGACTAATGAAGAATGCTAACTTGGTTACTTCACTTGTTGATATGTACGCAAAGTGTGGCCGTGTGGATATTGCTAGCGGTTTGTTTGATAAACTATGTACAAAGGATGTCGTTGCTTGGAGTGCAATGATCTCGGGCTATAGTCAAGCCAATCAGTGCAAGGAGGCACTTGCTCTCTTCCATGAGATGCAAAAGACTAATGTGGAACCAAATGAGGTGACAATGGTTAGCGTGCTTTCTTCTTGTGCCGTCCTTGGAGCTCTAGAAACTGGAAAATGGGTTCATTCTTACATAAAGAACAATTTGAAACTTACAGTCACACTAGGGACGGCGTTAGTTGATTTTTATGCAAAATGCGGGTGCGTGGATAATGCGATTGACGTGTTCAGAGTAATGCCTTCGAGAAATGTGTGGTCATGGACGGTGCTAATTCAAGGTCTAGCTAATGATGGGCGAGGGAAAAGAGCTCTGGAATTCTACAATTTGATGCTGAAAGAGAATGTGGTGCCAAATGATGTGACTTTCATCGCCGTCCTATGTGCTTGTAGTCATGCAGGCTTAGTGGATGAGGGTAGGGGCTTATTTGCAAGTATGAGCCGAGATTTTGGCATCGAACCAAGAATTGAGCATTATGGTTGTGTAGTCGACATGCTTGGACGAACAGGGTTGATTGAAGAAGCGTATCAGTTCATAAAGAACATGCCCATTAAACCAAATGCTGTAATATGGAGAACTTTGCTGGCCTCGTGTAGAGTTCATAAGCATGTTGAAATTGGGGAGGAATCACTGAAGAATGCAGTTAGATTGGAACCTGCACATAGTGGAGATTATATACTACTTTCTAATCTATATGCATCAGTAGGCAGATCAGACGACGCTACAAGTTTGAGAAATGAGATGAAAGTGCTCAAAATTAAAAAGAACCCTGGATGCAGCTACATAGAATTGGATGGTATCATTCACGAGCTTTTGGCTGAAGATAAAGGGCACGAGGAGTTGGACAAGATATATAGAGCAACAGAGGATATGGTCGAGCATATTAAGCTGGCTGGCTATGTGCCTAACATTGCAGATGCAAGACTAGATGCTGATGGACATGACAAAGAAGTTTCAATTTCGCATCATAGTGAGAAACTGGCCATTGCTTTTGGCCTTATCAGGACTTCCCCTGGAGCTGCAATCAGGGTATCAAAAAATCTAAGAATATGCACAGACTGTCACAATGCAACAAAAGTTATATCGAATGTTTATGATAGAGAAATCATAATCAGAGACAGGAACCGTTTCCACCACTTCAAAGATGGGTCGTGTTCTTGCAATGATTTCTGGTGAACTACTACTGGGTCAACAAAGGGACAGTTGTTAAGTTCATTTATATGTTTATTGTCTTGTATCTCATTATAATCTCTTTATGACTGGAACTTGAGCATATCGATTGATTTCATATTCAGATTAACAAACTTCAAGCACAAGGTCAAAGCCAAAGAACACCATGTAGCAATAACTAGGTATAAATAACATCAGATATATAAAGAACCACTAGGCAAGTTCACTGCACATAGCTCCGACAAGAGTCTGGGAAATTCAAAACATGCCTAAAAACGTCCCAGCAACACACGATCAACAGGCATCATAAAGAGTTCCTAACATCCTTACATTTATTATAGCATTTATATACTAATATATGGGGGTGATATTGGACCTTTTATTTAGAGATACTACTGCTCTTCAGCAATAAGTTCCATAACCACGAGCGTAATACTTCCATTGTTCTTCTTCAGCAGTTTCTTGTTCAGTTCTGTATCATAAAAACCCTGCATCAACAACCCAAAGAAACCAAATAAGGTAAGAATACACAACAAATAATTAGGGACATGCGCGAAATGAAAAGAAATTGAAAACTCACCATTTCCCCAAGCTCCTCGAGAATAGGATCCCACTCAGAAACATCACAGAGATCATCCACTGTTTCCTGCAAGTCGTATTCATGCTTCCTCAAAATCTCCCTGTTCAAATTAACCTGTTTGAAGCCCATTGCTTCAAGTTCCCCAAGTAGTTTCTCCTCAATTTCAATCGTTTCTGATACTGATTGGGGTGCATTTTCAAGAGGTGGAGGCACCTCAGGAAGAGGTGGAGCTTGAGAAGGTAAAGGGTCTACTACCTCATAGAGATCATTAACAGGATACAAAACAGATGGAGGTGCCGAAGGCAAAGAGTTCGACACAGCAACACTTCCAAACAACAAGCTATCATCAATGGGGAACCTCTTCTCGTGCTCATTGCTTGGCTGCACATCAACCATTGGTTCACTTACTTCCATGTTGTCATTGGAGTTAATGGGCGCAGGGTGACGGTCCTCCACCATGGGTTCTAGATCCATATTTATAATTTCAGGACTAGTTAAGCCATTGGTTGGAGGAGGAAAATTAAGATTCAAGTCACGGACTCTTTCATGTAGAGGCTCCTTGACAGAAGCATCGACCTACAGAACGCAAAGGGATTGCCGAAATGTACTCAGTAGAAAGTAAAACATTAACTACACATTTATCAAAACAATTGTTTTGATGCCATACATGGATGAGAACCCAAACACGTTGTCCAAACTTTTGGCCAGTAGGGGAGGCCATCCTCCAATGTGAGATATACCGACCTGGAATCTCAGGAGCAATAAAATCAACTGCAACATCTAGCTCATGGTCTACTGGTAAACCAGCCACAGGAACCTGACATTGCATTGATCTCATTATGAATTAAGAACAGTCCATTAAATTATTTAGCAGATAAACAAGGTGACACCATTAGCTCACAGACCCAAAAATAAAAAACGATAAGAAAAGTTTAATCATCTATAAGTAAAAAATGAGAGACAAAATGTATAATCTAAGTTATCCTTTCATGTCAATCCAGTTACCTTTCCATTTAGAAGACGAAAACTAAGTGAAAACGGAAATTAAGAAACAATTCATAACGAGCAAGTAGGCCTACAAACATGCAGAGAGGAATAAGACTCTGACCAGCCTCAAAAGAAAAAATAGAAAAGAACTAAGAGTTATTAGAAACGATACTAATGTTATAATGATGACAAACCTCTAATTCAATAGCAAGTGATTTATTTAGTTTGTCTCCTCCAATCCAGACAAGTTGAGTTCTCCGGGGCCACACTACCGTACCATTGTTTCTCATCCGCCAAATCTTGGTAAATTGAGTTAAAGGGGCCACCACAGTACCATCTATGACATTCACATCCTGAATGAAGCGACTATCAAACTTGGGTATACCTGGTTTAACCTTGCAACCCCTGATAGCCTGTGAAAGTAATTCAGCCCGATCCCTGGGATGCTGCAATGGGAAAATTTAACAAGAGCAGCACAGTCAAAAATAGAATAGAATGGGCATACGCGAGACTAATGCTTATTAAGAAACAAAAAGAAATGGTTATACACACAAGGCCATGCAACCCCTTTTTAAACAAGGGGTGTCGATAAGATATTGGACGATCCATTCTGATGTAGTCGGTATCATTTCCTATTTCCGCAAAGCAGATGCTGCAGAGATCATAATCCTCTTTTCTGCAGAAACAAACTGAATAGGTGAGTCTCTGGGGATCCCTTATAACAGCTAAATTGTAAATTGATCAGAAAACTTATTAGGTTGGGGTCTCACACTTTTGACTTGAACCTGGGACCAGTTATAGGGTAGGCCCCACAACCATCGCAACGAACACCCCGATGGAAGACACTCCCAGTGCCATCATTTTGTCTAATGCTCCTCCTTTGAGAAGCAGAATGTGGTGGGATAGCAGAGTCATTTCCAACAGGTACTGCCGAAAATGGACTTTGATTCACAAGACTAGGGTCCATCCAAACACCATCATGAAATACATATTTTATACTGCCATCGGGATAACTAGTTGGAGCACTCATTTTGGCACTCTTCGATCGAAATAACTGCAGCCCAGCCATAACAGGCTTTTGTGCATCAGATGAGTAATTTGAAGGTGTCAAAGAAACCTTCTCAGTTGTATCAGCACTGGATGTTCCTGCAAAGCATTTTTCTTGTGAGAGAGAAGAGACAGGAACAACGCTCGGTTTAGGATCCATGCCTACTGATTCACATAGAGAATCAACGGAAGGGTTGCCAACATAAACATTCACAGCTTCAGGTGCTTTTGAAGATGAGGCCTCCATGCTACCTCCTTTTACAGTGCCTAATTTGACCTCATTTTTTTCTGGGTTTGTCTGAGGTATGTATTTTGCTGAGCTCTCATGGTATTTCAAAGGTCGCTCATTTGGTCCCATGCTTGACAGGGCCTTCGATGTCGATGGATCAACCATGGAGGAATTCCAATGCTCAGTATCTGTGGTACTTTCACAAACCTCAATCTGGGTATTACGCTGCACTCCAGGTTGGGAATCAGAAAGCTGATCAAGGTTGGACAAACCCCTGTTGGAAAAGTGATCAACAAGCTCGGCTATACCTGGCACAGATGAAGACACTTTTGATGCCAACTCAATCAATAGCCTCTTTACAGTTTCCTGTAGAGGTTCCGGCACAGATTTCAATATTTCGGAAATATTAGGGTTCAGATTCTGAAAGGGTGTCTGAACTCGAGACAAGGGAGGGAAATTTCCACTTGAACGAGCTTGTTTCACAGTAATCCTCAAGGGGTTCAGGGCCTGCCTCATCACATCACGCAGATCATCATCATCAACAAGTGCAACCTCATCACCATCTTCATCAATATAAGTCAGCATGAGCGAGGTGTCTATAGGAAAGTCAAAAAGGGAAAATATACGTATTCTTAGTCCTTCTATATTGAAATTCAGTCCCTCATCAATAATTTTGGCAATGAAGCGCCTGAGTGTATCCCCGTACTTGACCTGTAGAAATGTCACAATAGTACCAACATTAATAATCAAGGCAATTGAGATTATACAAGCCTAGGTACAAACAAATGATCAATTGACTAATGAGAGTTGAAAACACACAGAATTAAGCTAAAAAGTAAACTGACACTGGGCAAATATCTAACAAAAGATTTCAGACCATGAAAACAAAATATAGTCTCATTCATTATATATCAGCAAACATGAAAATGGGAAAGTTAACAGCTTCAGCATTGAAAAAGCTTAACAAGGGATGTCTATCGGCAAGTATTTCGATCAATTCTGCACGGATTTTGACAAGATTAGTCTCTGCTTCAGTTTAAGGCACAACAATAAATACATAAAATTCGTCTCAGGCAGATTTATTTAAAAAAAGAAAAATAATAAAACCCAGAACAAAAATATTGTTGAAAAAATGATATCTAGGAAAATTTAAACCCCGAAATTGTCTTTACCAAGCAAAAGAGAAAGAAATCAAGTGTCCTGCGAATTTTCTTCTATGAGTTACAAACTAAGTTGGGGCTTAGAGAACAACAAAGCTTGAAAGATAACACCCAAACTTAGCATGCAATTGAGTTATTTAACTAAAACTTCACTACTAAAAACATGACCATAATAAATTTTAAAAAAAAACTTACTGATTACAGAAATAGGGAAAAAAAATTAATAATTAACTCTACATACAGAACATACAAATCGATCAAACTATTAAAAACGAAAAAAGAACAGAAAAAGAAGAAGAAAAAACTAACCTTGATCACTACAGTAGAAGCCTCCATAGTTACAACAAAAGCCCAGATTCACAAATCGCGTCACAGACAAACCCACAAAAACCCTTTAATTGTTTTTTATATTTAAAACCCAAACCCAAACCCAAACTTAAAAGAAGAACCTTAGCCCTATAATTAACGGAAAATTCCAGTAAATTAAATCGAAATCAACGTTGAAAAAGCCAATAAATCAAGTAATTTTTCGACGATTAGCTTATACTAAATCAATAACTAAGCTACCATTTTTCTCCCTGTAACAAACTGTGAGGAATCAGGAATGGGAGTTGAATGGAAACAAAGTTGTTGTGGACTGCACGTACTTGTAGTGATTGAATGAGGAAGCAGAGGATTAATATTATGGAAAATAATTTATTTCATTTTTTTAAATCAGCATTTTTTTATTTATTTATTCCCTTTTCTTCTTGCTGAGAAATCTTCTGAGCTAAGGAAACTAAAAAGTAGTCGGGTTTATCTCAATGGAAGGAAAATAAAAATTAAATCCTATTTGGTGTACATTTTGGGAGTAAAAATGTATTTTTATTATTGATGTGATGGGGAATATATAATTGAAAAAGAATAAAAAGTTATTGATGTGATAAAAAATATTATTTTATTGAAAAATATGTGATTGAAACTAAATTTTGAAAGAATATATTTTGAAAAAATATGTACCAAACATGAGCTATAACTATATTTTTAATTTTAAAACTTAAGAAGAGAGGAAAACTGGATCGTGTAAGTATAGATGTAACATGACCAATGTCAAGTTTGTCGTACCATTCAATATACGTTTCTCAATTGGACAAATCAATGTGTCAAATTCAAGCGTAGGGTGACCAGTACTCTCCAGAAGATATTGCGTGGACGGTAATCAAATTAANCACCACGTAAGCGTCCCTTTTTTAGCCGGCTTTAAGCATTGCCCAATAGCAAGGTTGAATAATATGGTTCTAAGCATGGGCTAAACCATTAATTAGTAATCCTAATGAGGGCGGATTTGGTCACGAAAATGCAGAAATAGTACTTCAAGATCCATTACGTGTCCAAGGCATTTTGTTTTTCTTGGCAAATGTTATTTTGAAACAAATCTTTTTGGTTCTTAAAAAGAAACAGTTTGAGAAGTTTCAATAAGAATTAATGAATTTCTATACTCGTATTTAACACTAATTTAAATGGTAGCATTGAGACATTAAATTATAAGTTCAATTAAATGAATTACATAATTTTAATTTTAATTGAACCTACCACATAATGCTACGTAGTTTAGTGTCGTAGTATCGTTGGTGTCGGATATCATTATTCTTTGCTAAAAGACATTTTTATTGTAATAGTTACACTTCTAATCCTTATAATTTCAAATTAATACATCAATACGTAAAATCAGATTCAATTGTCAAACTACCCCTTTGAAGAATAGAATTCAATAGCAATTTCAAATGAACTGTGGTTACATCTCTTTTATATTTTCAAAAATTTCTAGTACTGGTTTCAATTTTTTAGATGTATTAGACATTTTTCAATTTATTAAAAACTTTAATGAATGTGTTCACAACATTTACCGGTCCAACAACTTCTGAATCTAATAATGAATTTTGATCGAGGACGTAAACTACCTAAATTATTCTAAAGTGATTGATCACTGATACTGGCTCGTCTCACTTCAACCCATGAGTTTGCCCTAGCCACTCATGTCTTTATTTCGTTGACAACCATAAACTATTATGGAAAATGCTACCGTGTCCATTATGGACACATACACGACTATTTGTACCCTAAGGGGCACATAGTACAACCCAACTATTATTTGTGATTATAAATAGAAAATATTTTTAAGGTGATTATAATATTTTCGCGCATAGACACGAATAATATAAGTCATTAGAAATCATAAGAGAATAAAATCATACAGCAATGTGATGAGTTGTTTTGAAACGTGTAGGCATGGGCTGAAAAAAAAAAAAAAAAAA
>CAIGRB010080571.1:104711-116782 GCA_903798255.1 Fraxinus quadrangulata | reverse complement strand
TGGTTTTTTTTTTTTTTTTTTAAACAAAAACATGGTGGATCAATTCAACTATAATTTGAAGTCTGAAACTACTGGTTAACCAAATCGACCCAATCCACTTACATGTTTATCTTTTTTTTTTTTTTTCTTTTTAAGAAAAATAAAAATTAAAAGATAAGCATTAATTTCATAATTATGTCTCGATTCACTCCAATTTATGATATTACCAGTAAGTAATAATATTGAAAATTTCATTTTACAAGCTCATTATGTTATTCTTAACATTTTTTCCCTACTAAAACAGTCAGGTTACATAATGCATCAAAAAATAACAAAATTCCTACGTTTTTTGTTGATTTGCCTTTATTATCCTGATTTTATTCATTAATCAATAATTCTAGTAATATAAAATTATTTAGTTATTTTGGTTCTTCTAATTTAAATGAGCCCAAAATTCAGACATTTTTTTTTTAAAATCAATTTGTACTAAAAGTTTAAACCGACTAACCGAACCGAATCGAACCTAACCGATTTGATTTGGGTTGGTTCGATTTAAGAGTTAGAGTGGATTGGTTTGAGTTGAAATTCACTCAAACCGACTAATTTGATTTTGGGTTAGGGTTGGAGCTGAAACTGACCCAAACCAAACCCCGTTCAAGTCTAGAAACGTGAATGGAATAGATTTTTATTTTGATTATATTATTTGTATATGATTTTGTACTAGTGCTCTCATTTCTCTTACGAACTAATAAATTTACATTTATCTTTTAATTTACTATTTTCTGTAAGCGAAAGAAGTTAACAATTAGTTATACAAAATTAATTTGTGCTTTATCAATCAATTGTGACATAAAGAGAATTTTAGACACGTACTATTTTAATATCAGAGGAATGTGTTCGGGGGTATATTCTCACCATACTATTTTAATAATTAAAAGATGCTTGATCTTTATTCATCGTAACGTTTATGTTTCTATAAGATGCGCAAGGTCAATCTACTTTCAAAGTCAAGAACTATTGTTGTTGGGTTGGTTCCTTAAAAATCACAAAAGAATGGCGCAAGAGCAGCTATGGCCGTTTACTTGCTGTAGTTTATGTCCTTCTGAGTACTTGTATTAAGATCAAAGAAATTCTCTGTTGGTATTTTAAGTCCCAAAAATGCATAAAACGCAACAAGAACACTGTGATTTTTCACCCGAAGGTCCGGATATTCACCAATAAAATCACCCGTTGAGCATTCACCGTGGTGATTAACGCTCCAATCCACTAGAATCCAAACGAAAGTTTATCAAGATACAAGATCAGAGATACGAAAGAGTCAATCAACTCAAAAGAAAAACCATCAGCCCTTTTTGTCTCTCTTTCACAGATTACACCAAGTAATCTATTTCTATTCACCAAGAACATAGAAATCACACCTACACCGTAATCTCGTATAGAAATCACTAAAACATTCTAATCTCACGATTACACAAAGAAAATCAAAGGTTTTCTTAGAGAGAAAATTATAGAGAGTAAGAGAGACTCAAACGAGAGAAAACCCTCGAACCATAAACAACACTCAGCCCTAAAGAATAGAAGAATCGAGAATATAGTAAGTCACCACGCATCCAACGGTCGTGCCATCACCAGGTGTCATCATCTCAGCCATCTATTTTACAAGTAAAGTCGCATAACATAAACACGAGAATAAACCAGGTGGGCTGCAGACCGGGTCACCTTCATAAACAGTTATTGGGCTAATCATTTTTTACGGGCTTCATCATTGGGCTGGACCTGAATATGTTAAGCACAGGTTTAACAATCTCCACCTTGCTTGACATCTTCGGGTTTCATGTGGATTAGAGGTTAACACATCCTTCCGGTTTCATTTGCTCGTGTACCTACCAAAAATTTAGTTAGTAACAATATTTAGTAGATTTAAGCAATCTCTAAATTTGTATAAAGGAAGTATTTTGGTTCCCATATCTGCTGGATTACACTTAGTAAAGATCTTCTCAATTTTAATAATTTCCTTTTCTATAATGTCTCTTATGAAATGGAATTTAACATCTATATGTTTTGTCCTATCATGAAAAACTGGATTTCTACTAAGATGTATAGCAGATTGACTATCTGAATAAACAGTGGCATCATTTCCAGATAAACCAATTTCATCCAATAAATTTTTCAACCAAATTCCTTCCTTTACAGCATCTGAGGCTACAATGTACTCAGCCTCAGTGGAAGAGAGGGCAACAATTTTTTGCAGTTGTGATTTCCAGCTTATACAAGTGTGACTAACAGTAAAAACATAAGCAGAAGTAGATTTTCTATTGTTACAATTTTCAGCAAAGTCAGAATCAACAAAACCTTTAAGTTGAATTTCTGTTTCACTTTTACAGAACATTAAACCCAGTTGAGAGGTTCCTTTTAAGTATCTCAGCATAAACCTTCCCAGTGATATTCACCAGGATTGCTCATATATCTACTTAAGGTACTTATGGCAAAAGCAATATCAGGTCTTGTACAAACCATAACATACATAATTGAGCCAATAGCATTTGCATAAGGGACCTTATCCATTCTTCTCCTTTCAAAATCAGATTTAGGGCATTGTTCCATAGAGAATTTAAAGTGACAGGCAAGAGGTAAGGTAACTTCTTTTGCCTCATTCATAGAAAATCTAGATAATATTTTTAAAATATAAGAATGTTGAGTAAGGAACAGTGTGTGGTCTGACCTTTTTCTTCTAATTTCCATTCCTAAGATTCTTTTTACTGAACCAAGATATTTCATTTCAAATTCTTGCTTAAGCTTTTGCTTAATGTTATTAATTTCATCAACATCACAACCTGCAAGCAACATATCATCCACATAAAGCAACAGGTAGTAAGAATTAGGACATCCTTTTCCTTTATAATAAAAACATGGATCATAGTCACTTCTATTAAAATCAAGACTTTTAATAAAAGTGTCAAATCTGATATACCATTGTCGAGGTACTTGTTTTAAACCATAAAGTGTTTTTTTCAGAAAACATACACATCTTTCTCTTCCTTTTTGCTCAAAATCTTTAAGTTGAACCATATAAATTTTTTCATCTAAATTCCATGTAAGAAGGCTGTTTTTATATCTAGTTGTTCCAATTCAAAATCAAATTGGGAAACAATAGCCAACAGGATTCTTATAGAGGTATATTTGACTACTGGAGAAAGAATTTCATTATAGTCAATACCCTCCCTTTGGTTAAACCCCTTAGTAACCAACCTGGCCTTGAATCTAACACTTCCATCCTTAGTGTCACCTTCTTTTATCTTATAGATTCATTTACAGTCAATAACCTTTATCCCTTTTGATTTATTTACTAAGGTACAAGTCTTGTTCTTTTCTAAAGATAACATCTCATCCTTCATGGCTTCAAGTCACATGTTAGCATTCTTTCCTTCAATAGCTTCTTCATAAGTGGTAGGTTCACCTTCCAAGGACCCTTGAATGTTAAGGGCAGTGATAAAATCAGGTTCACTGTACCTAACGGGTGGTCTTATTTCCCTTCTGGTTCTATCTCTAGCCAAGTGATAGTCTTCTAGAGAGTTTGGGTGATGATTAGGTTCATTTTCAAGGTCAGGTTCAGTGGTCTCTTGTTCAGGTTCATTCTCCACTTGAAACTGATCATCATTTCCGGTGTTGAATTCAGCTGGAGAGATTTCAGTTTGAATAATATTTGTGCTTTGATCAGTTTCAGTTGGAGCTGTGTCTTTACCTTTAAAACAAGGTATGTTTACCTCATTAAAGTCTACATTTCTACTTATAGCGACTCTATAGCCTTCCTGATCCCTTAGCCATACTCTGTAACCTTTCACTCCTTCACCATGTCCCTAGAAGACACCTTTAGTAGACCTGGGCTCTAATTTTCCTTCATTTTGATGTATATAGGCAGCACAGCCAAATACTTTAAGTTTAGAATAATCAGCAGGCTGACCATTCCAAATCTTATCAGGAGTTTCATAATTCAGAGATTTGGTAGGGCATTTGTTTATTAGATATGAAGCAGTTTTGACAGCTTCTCCCCAAAATAACTTTGGAAGGCCATAACTAATTAACATGCACCTAACTCTCTCTAAAAGAGTCATGTTCATCCTCTCAGCCAGTCCATTTTGTTGTGGGGTATAGGTAACAGTCCTATGTCTAAGAATCCCATTTTCTTTGCAAAAATTGTCAAACTCTTCATTGCAAAATTCAAGGCCAATGTCGGTTCTAAGTGCTTTAACCTTCTTATTTACTTAATTTTCGACAAGAGTTTTCCAAGTAATAAAACTTTGAAAAGTATCAGACTTATTTTTCAAAAGTATGCCCCAATTTTTCCTAGACATATCATCAATAATCAGAAGGTAATATTTAAAACCAGAGTATGTATTCACAGAAGCTGGTCCCCACAGATCAGCATGCAAGTAATCAAGTACATATTTTGATTTATGAGTTCCTGTAGCAAAAGACAATTTCTTTTGCTTCCCATAGATGCAATGTTCACAAAAGGATAATTTTTCAATCTTTTCATTTCCTAAAAGTCCTTATTTTTTAAGAATGTGTAGATTCTTATCACTGATGTGCCCTAACATTTTATGCCATATTTCAGATTTATCAGATTCTGTGACAGAGGTAGCAAGATTCTGATTTTTATGGTGTAAAGCTTTCAAAATATAAATCCCATTAGATTTTTCAACTTGAAGAAGTTTTGCAAGGTTCCTTTGAAGGATCAAAGTACCTTTATTTATTATAGTGTTAAAACCTTCATCATCAAGTGTGCCTAAAGAGATTAAATTTCTCTTTAGGCTGGGAATGTATCTGGTTTTGTTTAGAACCAGTTCATTTCCATTTTTCATTTTCAAAACAACCTTACCAATACCTTTAATTTTGCAAGAAAAATTATTTCTCATTATTACTTGTCCTCCATTTGTTTCTAAGAATTCAGTGAAGTACTTACATGGGGTCATGTGAAAAGTACATCATGGATCTAAGATCCATTCCTCTTCAGAACCAGAGTGACATGTCACATAGACTTGTCCATTTGTGGCTGCTGCTTCTTCATAAGCTATTGCGGCTCCACCCTCAATTTTATTACAGTTTTTCAATTCATCCATTCTCTTGATATAGTCTTTAATATAGTGACCCATTTTATCACAAAAATAACATATTTTTCCTTTAGCCTTATTATCAAATTTGTTGAATTTAGATTTAACTTTTGAAAAGTTTCCAGAATGCTCTTTTGATTTCCAAGAGTTTTTATTTGAAAATTGATTGTTGTTCTTCTTGAAGAAATAATTACCTTTTATGTTATAGCCTACTCCAGAATTGGAGGTTTTTAGTACACTTTTGAACACAAGTTCTTTATTCCTTAAAGAAGACACAACATCATCAATAGTAATAGAGGTTCTTCCATATTCAAGAGCATTTTTAAGTTCCTTATATTTTTCAGGCAAAGACGATAGTAAGGCTACAGATTTCTGATTATCAGATAGAGTCTCACCACTGTTAGTGAGATCTTGGGTCAGTTTATTAAATCTGTCCAAGTTTGTTTCAAGATCACAATTTGAGTAAAATTTGAAATTGAAAAATTGTTTCCACAAGTAACATTTATTTGAAAGGGTTTTGGTTTTGTATAGGGATTCAAGTTTGGTCCATATTTCAGCTGCAATAGTAGTTTCACCTACTTCTCTAATCACATTATCTGATAAATGCAGGAATATAGAGCTCCAAGCAATTTCAGTTTGCTCAGTTCTTTTGGTTTCAGTGGTTTCAAGTCCCCAAAACTCATCTAAGGCTTTGGCACATTTTTATTGCATTAATAATGCCTTCATCTTTTTACACCAGAGACTAAAGTCACCCTTAGCATTCCAGATTTCGATGTCAATCTTAGAACTAGCCATAATATAATGAGTGATGCACACAGAAGTGACAAGAATTCTGGATAGTATGTTTTACAACACAGTACACACCAAGTGTCAAAGTAAGGGTGATCTTTACTCAAAAATTTATGCACGAGAACTACAGAAGCAATTGATATGAATGATCAGGTCACAGACAATTAATTATTTCGAAAACCAAACGTGACGTATATCTTGTAAGGAACCAATAGCCTTGTCCCCTCAGATTCTAAGGTTCTCTTATAAAACCCTAGACAAAGGAAGATCAAGACTGTTTCCAAACAAGAAGACTTAAAGAAACATTAAAGTATTCAAAAATAGCAACTGAAGTAAGGTTAGAAACTTGTTACCAAACGCGTCTCAGTGCAGTAGTGTAAAATAGTGAAAACCCAGACTATTTTACGTTCTCAAAATGATGAAGTATCAAGTCTCCTTTTTACAGATCCGTAAAGGATCAGTTACCAGATTCCACGAAATGCCCCAAGAACTCAGATCAAAGGCTTCCAAGAACAGATCGAGTGCTCTGATACCACTGTTGGTATTTTACAGTCCCAAAAATGCATAAAACGCAACAAGAACACAGTAATTTTTCACCCGAATGTCCGGATGTTCACCAATAAATTGGCTAATCACCCGTTGAGCATTCACCGTAGTGATTAACGCTCCAATCCACTAGAATCCAAACGAAACTTTATCAAGATACAAGATCAAAGACACGAAAGAGTCAATCGACTCAAAAGAAAAACCCTCAGCCCCTTTTGTCTCTCTTTCACAGATTACACCAAGTAATCTATTTCTGTTCACCAAGAACATAGAAATCACACCTACACCGTAATCTAGTATAGAAATCACCAAAACATTCTAACCTCACGATTACACAAAGAAAAGGTTTTCTTTGAGAGAAAATTACAGAGAGTAAGAGAGACTCAAACGAGAGAAAACCATCGAACCAAAAACAACACTCAGCCCTAAAGAATAGAAGAATCGAGAATATAGTAAGTCACCACGCATCCAACGGTCGTGCCATCACCAGGTGTCATCATCTCAGCCATCTATTTTACAAGCAAAGTCGCATAACAGAAACACGAGAATAAACCAGGTGGGCTGCAGACCGGGTCACATTCATAAACAGTTATTGGGTTGATCATTTTTGACGGGCTTCATCATTGGGCTGGACTTGAATATGTTAAGCACAGGTTTAACAATTCTCTTAAGAAAAGATGCAATAAAGAGAAGAACTTCTAGAGCAGGCAAGAACCCGATTATCTAAAACGCAGAATTAACGTTAACTTGTCATTAACTCAAAAAATCTTGATCTCAACGAAAATTTCCCTCTAAAAAAATTTGTTAACAGTATGTAAGATGAGGGACAAATATTTATTGTAATTTTGTATTTATTTTTTATGTTTAGAAATACGATAGGCAACTAAAATTTTCCATTCTTTCTTAACATAACTTCTGAACATTAACCGTCATTAGAACAAGATGAGGTGATTAATAAAATGTAAAGATAAGAATACGACGAAAAAATTTTAAGACACAAGTACGACAAGGAATAAATATCATGAACCTTTTATTCAATTAAAATATGGTGTAATTATATAGAAATGTAGTATCAATACATTTAGCATATATTTTGTTAGAGTTTGTAATTATAGAGGGTGTGATTGCAATTATCATAAAAGAAAAAGGATTTTTAGTCAATGAAAGGGCCATCTGCGAAATCCTCTTTATTTTTGCCCTTTTCCACTATGACGATTTCGACGACTTTTCGGTTTCTTTGGGAAGAAGAAAATAGCAATTAATAGTACACTTTGGCGAAAGATTCATCCAATAAGCTTATTGATAGGAAAAAAAAAAGTTTATTTTATTAGTAAAAAAAATAATTTTTTAAAACATGGTTTTTCAAAAGTAAATTTGACTTAGGACTTATTTGGCAAGATCTTAAAAAATCAAAATTTACTTCAAAGAGTAAGAAATTACTTTTGAATCTGTTTAAATAATTTTTTTAAGTAATTTTTATGATAAAAAGAGTTTTTAAAGAAAGCGGACTTAATTTCCTCGAAAACTTTTCTACGAAAACACAAGTAAAAACCTATCAAATGGGCCCTTAATTCTAAGCATGGCTGAATATTAAAAAAAATAAAAAATCTCGAGCATGTTTGGGGAGTAATTATTACTTATTTAATTATAAATAAATAGAAATTAGTATTGAGGACAAGGGGGTAGTACTAGTGGGGATGCCAAACATAGTAGTTTTGGATCTGTTAAAAGTATTTCGCATGCGGCTTATTTACGTTTTATAGGGTCGGCAAATTTTTCTATTGCCCCATCGCATTAGGTAAACTTGACGAAAAGGGAGAACATGGATCCCGCTTTGAAACCCCCAAACCGCGTATATAACTTTTTATTTTATTTGTATTTATTAATTTTATTTATGTTTTAAAATAATAAAGTTAATATTTTAATCCTCACCCATCTTCATCTACCTCCTGAAAATGCACAGAGGAATTGGGATAGGAATTGTCACTCTTGAGCTCATTGCCATCCCTAAGTTTCCACACGTGTGTATTACACTATCTATAACAAATGCCCTATATATTTGGGATCCAATGTCAACAAATTAATCTCCATTTTTGATTTGGTTAAAAATCAGATCTTGAGTAAAGTTTGACAGATTTTGGTAAAATGTATGATTGAAAAGTAGATAAAAGTTTTATTTTTCATAACACATGTAGTTAAAAGTAATTATTGATTTTACATTATTAATTTTTAATTGGTTCATATATTGGTTTCTGGTTGTTCCTCCATCAGCACGTCGACCCATATTTCTATCATGTAATTTGTTGCGGAAGCTCGCTCTAAGATCTTCAAATCGGTGATTTTCGGACTCAATTTCATGTTACTTTTCTTTACCAGTCAATCAATACAAACGGCTCCGGTCCACAACCAATATTCACCAAGATTGCTTCTCAATCTCACTTGCAAAGGACAACATATTGGTGTTGATTTACAAGCCACAAAGCACGAGAAAACCAATGAATAAGCCACAAAGGAAGAAGAGAATAATAGAGGGAGTCACTGGTTTTGAACACAAAGCAACACGTTTTCCTCTCACAATTAGGCAGCCACGCTTTCTCCAATATTCACAAATCACACACTAAAAAATGGCTAGAGTAACCTATATATGTTAGATTCTAGTTGGGCCAAGAAATGGGTAAATGGGCTAGAATCAAGAGTCGTCCAATAGATGAATATATGTATCGTAAGTAACATTAATTCCTTAAACTAATTTCAACGGTTTACGTTGTTTTCAGGTTGAGCCTTTAGACTTGATGGTAATAATTTAATCCAACATCTACATCATCGTCCGAAATTCACTGGGTATCAAATCTCAACAAATCTCCCCTCTCGTGAGGAGAATAGAGACTTAGCTGCTAGGTTGTCCACCCTCAAACAAATCCCACGTTTGACTGAAGCTGAAAACTCGGACGCGTCTAATAATAGGCATTATCGTCGTCCCCAAGGTGGCCGACAACATGTGAAGTATAATCGTGGGGATGGACATCAAGTTCGTGAACGGGAGTGAGAGCATCACCGTTATGATACTCAATCTCCTCCTCGCCACGATGAACGTTTATTTAGAAATATTAAATTGGATGCCCCAATTTTTTATGGTTACTTAGATCCTAAGGTATTTACTCAATGAGTTAGAGATATGGACCGTTTATTTGTCTGGTATGGGGTCCCGAAAGATCGAAGAGTTCAATTTGCTAGTCTGAAATTAACTGATACCGCTCAACTCTTTTGGGAAATTAACTGATACCGCTACCTCCACTTCCCGTCTTACTTCCCATTGTTCCCAAAATCCTCAATGGGACGGGATGGTAATAGACATCCCGTCCCGACCTCCTCGTTGTCATCCCTAATATAAATGAGACTACATTGTGTTAATGTATAGGGCTTTGTGATGCTTACAATGTTGTATGCTTAGTTTTAAAATTTGGAACGAATCGATTACTTCGACTAGAAAATTTATAATCGGTTTAGTTTAGCAAGTAACATAGATTGAATTCAACTAGTCAAAATTCGGATAAATGGAAACCATATCTGGTAGAAACCTAATGAGATTTGAAGTTTGCTAGAGGGCCCACATTGTTACGCCGGCTCGCTAAGACAGAGTTAAGGACGTCCCTCAACCTAATCTTGTACAACTAGGAAATTGATAAGACGTTAAGCTTCAAGATTCGAGCCGACAGCGAGGTAGGGTTGGCAATTGCTAGGAGCCAGGTGAGGACGTTGGATTCAGTTAAAAAATTATAATGTTACAGATAAAAAATTTCTCTTCTTAATTTGTAAAAATAAAAAGTACTATTAAACTTTTCTATTCCTTTAATATTTTTGTCTCATTTATCTTTAGTTTAAAGACACTGAAAATATTGTTCTCCATGCATTTTACAAGTCTCTTTTTTTACATTGGTTTTCATTTTCATTTTTCAATTTTGATCTCTCTGATGTTATCTTTCTCATTCATGCAATTTGATTCTTAAAATGTGTTTTGCTTAGGATCGTTTGGCATGATTTTTACTTTTCCTTCTTCTTCTTGTATAATAACTTTTCGAAAAAAGCTACATTCATCGATTTTTGAAAATTAATTTCTAAAAGAACTTTTAGGAAAAAGTCAAGTTGAACCAGGTTCCTATAAAAACTCTTCTAATTAGAAAAAACACTTTTATAAAATTAATCAAACGGGTACAAAAACAATTTTTTGATCTCAGAAGTCCTTATAAAAATATGGCATGTTTTGATGCCTTTCAAATATATGTGAAATCCATAGTTAGGCGATACTTCACTTGAATGCTAATTATATTCGAGGGAATGACTCCTTGTGTAAAAGTATTCGGCCGCATCTTGCTTTTTGGACATGTCAAATGTCAATGCGTATCTAAAGTCTAAACAAAGGCATTTAGGTTCGATATTAGTAAAATGACTATTACTTTTGAACAACGCTTGATGAAGTCCTCTAAAATGACTGGCCAATTCACGACATTTGAGAGTTTGTTCTAAACTTTTTATGAACTCAAATGTAAACCCTAGTACATGTATCTTTCTATTCGATTGCTAATTACATTTGAGACACTTGCTAATAGGAGTCGGGTTCAGAAAAATGGTCCCTGCCCTACATCATCCTAGAATTCCTAGACCCAACTCTTATTATTATTATTTTAATTTAATTTTTTTTTAAGAAATAAAAATGTAAGTAAATAGAACACGAAATGAAGATAGTGTATCCCCGCCTCGTCCCCGTCCCCATCCTAATTTGAAACAGCAAATGCCTTATAACTGCATATTGGAATTCTGCTTACTCCATTGATAACAAATCTCAGCATCAAAATTGAATGAACAAACTTTATTCTATCCAATCACAAGTTTATAGTTCAATTTGGATTCTGATTCAAACAAATTAAATTTTTTTTTTTTTTTAAAAGGGTATAACTAACTGTATTTTCAGACATATAATACTGCTGCCAACTTCTTTTTTCCTCTATACTAATGAAAATGTGAATAATTCGATCGAGTCACAAAGTACAAATGTCGATGACTCCTTCCTTCATAGTTTGATTTTCTGACTGCAACAGAATATCTAGTCGTGGGGTGTCCAGAGGGAAAATCGAAACATGACATTGGAGAAGACGGAGGAGAGATACTCTTTACGGACATAGGAAACAACACAGCTCTGATTTTCTCTCCCGGTGAAGCTAAATCGTTCTCTTCTATCACACTCTTAAGCTCTTCGTCGGATTTGATTGAAACCAACTCATCCAAATCATGGTTCGGTAATTTACACTTCAGATTCACCAAATGTCCACACAAGTCTTCAAATTTCACCATCAACTCTATATAAAGTCCAAAATTATCTTGATTTAACAAAATTGAATAATAAAAACAAAAATTAAATTTAAAAAAAGAAAAGAAAAACCAATTGACCTGAAAATGAAATGGATCGATTGATTGATAAAACTCTAGTATGACCACCCTTGTAGCATAGCATGCCATCACGCCCTTTAGTCGATCGGGGAACTATTCTACCTCCGTAACTGTATAGGAATTTGATAGTATCCGAGGTCGAGGCTTGACTCATGATGGAATTTAGTAAGAGAGAAATAGTGAAAAGAAATAAAAGCTTCT
>CAIGRB010080571.1:70742-88454 GCA_903798255.1 Fraxinus quadrangulata | reverse complement strand
CCCAACTGGAGAGAGATATGAGGTGTGTTTATTGAACTTATATTATCAAATTGGGATGGATTGTGACTGTTCCAATTTGATTATTATTACATCATCGGCCTTTTCGCTTTCATAGGATTTCGGTATCGATGTAAGACCGTGGTTGGTTGTACATAATAAGAAGGATAAGAGAAGTGGAAATAAAATATCTGAATGTGTAGGACCATGTTTGGTTGTTCGTAAGAAGGATAAGAGAAGTGGAAATGAAATATCTGAATGTGTAGGACCATGTTTGATTGTACATAAGAAGGATAAGAGAAGTGGAAATAAAATATCTGATTGTGCTCAAAAGTAATTTTAAGTTTCTTTGCATATTATCGATAAAATAAGTTTTTTTAAAAAAATACTTTTTAACCATAGCCAAACATGATAAAAGATGAATCATTTAATGGAATAAGATTTTTATATTTATCAGGGTTAAATTGTTGAATTAAACTGTTTTAATGTGGAAGTAAATTATTCGAGGAAGATTACGTAGTGAGTAAAAAATAAAAGTGTGTAGAAGTATTCGACTGCCACTTGCTTTTGGACATGTCAAATGTCAATGCGTGTCTAAAGTCTAAACAAAGGCATTTAGGTTCAATATTGGTCAAATGACTACTACTTTTGAACAATGCTCGGTAGAGTCGTCTATAATGATGGGTCAATTCACGATACTGAAGAGTTTGTTCAAATCTTTTTATGAACTCAAGTGTACACCCTAGTACATGTATCTTTTTAATCGATAGGAGCCGGGATCATAAATATGGTTACTGCCCTACATCGTCCTAGAATTCCTAGACCCAACTCTTATTTTTATTTTTTAAATGTCATTTGTATTTAAGAAATAAAAATATAAGTAAATAGAACACGAAATGAAGATAGTTCATCCCCGCTCGTCCCAATCCCTATCCCTAATTTGAAACAGCAAATGCCTGATAATTGCATATTGGAATTATGCCGACTCCATGATAACAAATCTCAGCATCAAAATTGAATGAACAAACCTTATTCTATCCAATCGCAAGTTTATAGTTCAATTTGTATGCCGATTCATTAAAAAGAAAAAAAAAAAAAAACTGTGTATAACTGACTGTATTTTCAGAAATATAATACTGCTGCCAACTTCTTCTTTTTCCACTGCACTAATGAAAATGTGAATAATTCGATCGAGTCACAAAGTACAAATGCCGAGGACTTCTTCCTTCGTAGTTCGATTTTCCGACTGCAACATAATATCTAGCCGTGGGACGTCCAGAGGGAAAATCGGAACATGACATTGGAGAAGACGGAGGAGAGATATTCTTTACAGACATAGGAAACAACACAACTCTAATTTTCTCCCCCGGTGAAGCTAAATCGTACGCTTCTATCACAGCCTTAAGCTCTTCGTCGGATTTGATTGAAACCAACTCATCCAAATCATGATTTGGTAATTTACACTTTAGATTCACCAAATGTCCACACAAGTCTCCAAATTTCACCATCAACTCTGTATAAAATCCAAAACATCTCGATTTAACAAAATTGAATAACAAAAACAAAAATCAAATTTAAAAAAGAAAAGAAAAGAAAGAGCAACTAACCTGAAGATGAAATGGACTGATTGACTGATAAGACTCTAGTATGACCACCCTTGTAGCATAGCATGCCGTCATGCCCTTTAGTCAATCAGGGAACAATTCTACCTCCGTAACTGTATAGGAATTTGATAGTATCCGAGGTCGAGACTTGATTCATGATGGAATTAAGTAAGACAGAAATAGTGAAAAGAAATAAAAGCTTCTTTGAGGGAGAAGAGGCTGAAAATTTGCTTCAATTTGCAGCTTCGAGAATCCAAGGAGAAAGATATAAGGCGTATTTATAGAACTTATTTTGTACCAAATATTAAAATTCAATACTTGGGATGGATTGTGACAGTTCCTTTTTGATTATTCTTATATTGGCATTTTCATTTCCATAGGATTTAGGAATCAATGTAAGACCATGTTTGGTTGTACATAATAAGAATAAGAGAAAAGTGGAAATAAATTATAGCTGATTGTGCTCAAAAGTAATTTTTTTTAGCTTCTTCGCATAATGCCGATAAAATAGCTATAAAAAAAATTACTTTTGAACACTGCCAAACATGATAAAAGATTAATAATTCAATGAAATAAGATTTTCACATTTATCGAGGTTAAATTATTGAATCAAAATGTTCTAATATGGAAGTAAATTATTTGAGAAAGATTAAAACAGTGAGGAAAAATACATACATAATTCCACAATTCCATGTCTGATAATGCTGAAAATGCCCCCACTTAAAATAATATGCATAATTAAAATATTAACTAAATGAGTAAAATAAAACTAATTTACAAGTCTAACATGTCACATAATGTCCCAACGTTCGAGTGTTTCGTGCTTATTTATGCTTCTATCGAAGTGTTCGACAAACATATCTATTAAGGCTCGACTTGCATCAAAATTCCATGTTAAAACATCCATAGAATTTTAAGATTATTAATTTTTTGGGCATATTTTCAAGAACTCGTTAAAAACTTATTATAAAAAATTAAAAATTTCACTCACTATTTTTGTTTGTCAAACATGACCTAACATAAAGAGAGGTGGAAAACAGAGGAGCTATGTGGTCCAACGGAGGTGGGATTAGTGCCAAATGGTCCGACTCGTGGCTAACAGGTTAACCGCCACGTTGAATTTCGGTTTGACCAGTAATGAATTTCGTTTGTTATGTTCCAACCCGTTTAGCCCGTGTCTGCAACACATAACCGCTTCTGTTGATTGGGACCCACTAAATTTGGCATATTTATCCTTTTTCTACTTTCAACAATTTGGGTTTATCTTTAATTTTTTGTTTTGTTTTTATCACGTTTTCTTTTCTATTTTTGGTTTCCTTGTAATTTCGTCTCTTTCTTCTACATGGCCAATGACTTTCAAGAATAATCACTTTTCTGCTTTTATTATTTATTAAATTAATTTAATTAGGTTATATATCTCGAAAGCCATTGAAATCCTTCCCAACCACTATCGACATCAAATTTGATACAATCTCTAAATAGGTGAGATAGTTATCTAAGATCTTTTTGTCAGTAGTAATTTAAAAATTAATTTTTTGAACGGAAAGTTTTTTTTTTTTTTTTTGACAAAATCAAGGAAATTTATTAATTGGAAAAAAAATTTTAATATTACTCTCGGAAGATGCATAATTAGAAGCCTAGTTTTTCTCGTGTTTTTTTATCATTCTATTTTACTCCTATATATTCATTTTCATTCATGCGTTGACTCTTGAAAATTCATTTTTATTTCTTGAGAATATGGCATATTATGATTCCTTTAATAGATTTGCAAATCCATAGTTAAGTGTATTTTACTTAATTGCTAAATTATATATTCCATGGAATAAATCCTTTGTGCAAAAGTATTTGGCTGCCTCTTGTTGTCAACGTGTGTATGAACAAAGTAATTTATCTTGAGTATTCATATTATAAGGTGATGAAATCCCTGTATTCGAGGGAAAATAAGAGAAGATTTGAGGGTTTTTTCTAATTAGTAATGCTATTAACACCGTTGATAATAAAATATCAGTTTATGTGACGATGATGTGACATTTTGAGCGAGCCGAAGAGGGAACCATTCCTTCGTACTTGCCTAGTTCTAATCTCGCTTGATTTTTTTTTAATTTTTTTCCGCTTGATCCTCCTCATGAAAGCGTGTTGCTAAGTCTTGTTTGACAAATGCCTTGTCTGGTAGGATAATCAAAAAAACCATTGAGTTATAATTTTCATTGAGCTTATTACTTAACGCTACCTAAACTGGCATTGTAGAACCAATGGTACTAGATATCATTTTTATTTTCCTATTTGAGAATATACAATTTACCCTTACATAATTACAGTTGGGTCCTTGAAGATATAGCTTATTACATACTAAGGCTTGATGTGTGAATTAAAGTACAAAAATGTATAAGATATTAATTAATTATTATATTTTACCCAGTTAACTTATCAGTTACAGTATTTATACTGTTATAAATAGGATTTTCTCTTCTTAATTTATAAATATAAAAATAGGAAGTCGTTATTTTCATCCATCATTTTTATATATCTATTTCACCCTAAATCTATCCCTATTAAATTTTTCAAAAAAAAAATTAAAAAAAATACTGTATTCGTCCACATTAACTCTAATATTATCCTTACTAAATATATCCATTTAAACACTATATATTCAATATTCAAACTACTTTTATATATCTATACACGCTAAGCCCCCTATTTCATGGACATTATTTTGAGAAAATAAAATTTTGAATAGTAATTTTTTTTTTTTTTAAGAATGTATAGTTAAAAAGTAAGGAAAAAATTTGAATTTTACGTACAAAATATTTTATTATGTAAATGTATGATTGAAAATGAGTATAAAAATTAAAGAGTTGAAATAATAGTTATTAAAAAAAAATATTATATTCATCTCCATTACATTTCAACATTACTCTTACTCTTATTAAATTTATACATTTAAATATTAAATATTCACAAAGTTTAATCAAAAATAAATTATTTACCAAAATAAAAAAATCCAAAAGAAAAAAAATTACCTCGGTGTATTTGTTGACACATTTGTTCGAAAGATCAAAACTTTTAGGCAAGTTACATAAAAAATAAAAAAATAAAATAAAATCAAAAACATTTATCCGAGTGTGTCTTGCTTTTCAAGTACATGTTTTTTAAATACTCTAATCCTTCTTCAGTCTAGCCCTGTCCCCATCCCTATCCCTATTTTGAAATAATTCCAACCCAAGTTTATAATTTAGTAAATATTCCGATTAATAGAAAAACCCTATGTACAACTTGTATTTGTAGGCATAAAATACTGCTGCTATCTTCTTTCTGCGTTACTGTAAATTGAAATAACTCGATAGAGTCACAAAGTACAAATGCTGAGGACCCCTCCCTTCATAGCATTGGTATTTCGATTTTCGATGGCAATGGAATATCAGGGTCTGGAGGAAAAATCGAATCATGACATAGGAGACGATGGAGGAGATATTTTCTTTTTATGGATATAGGAAACAACACAACTCTGATTTTCTCCCCCGTCTCATGCTCTTCTATCCCAGCTTTAAGCTCTTCGTCAGATTTGATTGAAACCAACTCGTCCAAATCATGTTTTGGTAGTTTACACTTTAGATCCGCCAAATGCCCACACAAGTCTCCAAATTTCACCATCAATTCTGTATAAAGTCCAAAGTTATCTTGATTTATCAAAATTAAATTTAAAAAAAAAAATTTCAGAAAAAAAAGGAAGAAGCAACTGACCTGCAAATGAAATGGACCGATCGACTGAGAGGACTCTAGTATGACCACCCTCGTAGCGCAGCATGACGTCATGCCCTTTAGTCGAACGGGGAACTATTTTGCCTCCATAACTGTATAAAAATTTGATGGTATCCAAGTTTGAGGCTTGATTCATATAGAATTTAGTGAGAAATAGTGAAAAGAAATAAAAGCTTCTTTATTAGAGAGAGAAGAGGCTGAAAATTTGCTTGAATTTGCAGCTTTATGAATCCAAGGAGAGAGATTTGAGGAGTATTTATAGAACTTTTATTGTCAATGGGGGTGGATTGTGACTGTTCCAATTTGAGTATTATTGCATTGGCCTTTTCACTTTCATATGATTTCGGGGGTCAATGTAAGACCATGTTTGGTAGTACATACATAAGAAGAACAAGAGAAGTGGAAATAAAATATCTGAATGTGTTAGGCCATGTTTGGTTGTATATAAGAAGAATAAGGGGAGTGGAAATAAAATATCTGATTGTGCTCAAAAGTAATTTTTTTAGTTTCTTTGCATATTATCGATAAAATAGGTTTTTTTAAAAAAAATACTTTTAACCATAGCTAAACATGATAAAAGATGAATCATTTAATGGAATAAGATTTTTATATTTATCAGGGTTATATTGTTGAATATAAACTGTTTAAATGTGAAAGTAAATTATTCGAACAAGATTAAAGCACGAATCTCCACTAAAATTTCAAAATCCCACGTCACGAATATCTCCACTAAAACTCAACTCGACTCGACTCGACTCGCATCAAAATTCTTTATTAAAACGTCCATAATTTTATGGACAGTTTTTTGGGATAGTTTCAAGTACTTGTAAAATAGCTTGTTAAAAAATTTATTTTAAATAATTAAAAATTTCACTCATTATTTTTGCGTGTCAAACATGACCTAGCATAAAGTAAGTGGGAAAGTAGAGGAGCTATGTGGTCCATAAGTCCATTGGAGGAGGGATTAGTGGCGATGAGTGAATGTTGGAGAGTCCGAACAGGGTCCGACGGGACTCGTGGAAACGGGCTAACCCCACGTTGAATTTCGGGTTGACCCACTAATAGATTAATGAATTTTGTTTTATTATAGCATTTTCGAGAAACTCCCTAATTTGAAAGAGCATTTTTTTTTTTATTTAGAGAGCATTTAAAATTTTAAAAGTAAACTTTTTTCAAGTATTCCAACAGATTATTTATATCTAGCACTTAATTTTACTATTAAAAATATTTATTTTTTTATCTTTATTTTCACTAATTTCTTTCCAAATTATTAAATTATTTTTCTCTATTGAAAATTGAAATATTTTGAATGTAATTAATTACACTCTCTATTTTAAAATGTTAATTAGAGAGTTTTTTGAAGCACAATTTTAAGAGTCGATTCTTTAAAATAGAGAGCATCTTACGCTTAAAAGAGCATCTTGAAGATGCCTTTTTGCTCAAACGCGTCTAGTCCGCGTCTTCAACGCATAACCTCTTTTGTTGAGTGGGTTGACCCACTAATAAATTAATGAATTTTGTTTTATTAGAACATTCTCGAGAAACTCCCTATTTTGAAAGAGCCTTTTTTTGTTTAATTTAGAGAGCATTTAAAATTTTAAAAGTAAACTTTTTCAAGTATTCCACTATCTAGCACTTAATTTTACTATTAAAAATATTTATTTTTTTCATCTTTATTTTCACTAGTTTCTTTTCAAATCATTAAATTATTTTCAGTGTTAAAAATTAAAATATTTTGAATGTAATTAATTACACTTTCTATTTTAAAATATTAATTTAAAGAATTTTTTAGATTATAATTTTAAGAATTGACTCTTCAAAATAGAGAACATCATATGCTTAAAAGAGCATCTTGGAAATACTTTTTTTAGCTCAAACACGTTTAGCCCGCGTCTTCAACACATAACCTCTTTTGTTGAGTGGGACCCACTGAATTTGACATTGTTCTCTTTTGTTTTCTTTCTATTGTCAACAATTTGGATTTTTATTTACATTTTTGTTTTGTTTATTACTTTTATATTTTGATTTCCTTGTGAATTTGTAATTTCTTCTACATGACCAGCTACTTTCAAGAATAATTGCTTTTTTTTTTTTCTTTATTAAGTTAATTTTAATTAGGTTATATATCTCGGAAGCCACTCGATCAGCGTTGAAATCCTTCTCAACAACTATCGACATCAAATTCGATTAAACCTCTAGATAAGTGAGATAGTTACCTAAGATCCTTTATCAGTAATAAGTAAAAAACGTATTTTGATAAATTTAAATTGTCAAACTAATAGTTAAGTATTATTTTACTTAATTGCTAATTATATTTTATGTATAAATCCTTTGTGCAAAAGTATTTGGCTGCCTCTTGATGTCAACGTGTGCATGAACAACGTCATTTATTTTCAGCATTCATATTGTAAGGTGATGAAATCCATATGGAAATCCGTCCATATTGGAGGAAAAATATGAGACAAGATTTGAGGGTTTTTCCAATTTGAGAATTTTAAATAAATGAATTCACCTTTACATAATTACAGGTGGGTCCTTGAAGATATAGCTTATTACATACTAAGGCCTAATCTGTGAAGTAAAAGTACAAAAATGTATACACTATTAATCAACTATTATATTTAACACCCCCCTCAAGCTAGAGGGTAGTGATCTTTGCACCACACCAGGTTTTTCTACGAGGAAGTTGAACTTGGAAGGCGATAGTGCCTTGGTAAGATAGCCTTGGCTTGATCGGGTGTTGAAACATAATGCCTTGGCAAGTTAGTCTCGACTTGATCAAGTAATGTAACGTACCGGACTTTTAATTTTTTTTACTTAAATTCTTATGCTACATATGAAGTCCATAGTCTAATGTTCCTTTAATGTATCGAAGTACTTTCTTTACTGCTTGCCAACGTGAAGTTTTTGGCTCTTGAAGAAACTGACTTAGCATGCTTCCAATTAAGGCTATCACAAGGTTAAATTATACGACTTTTGCACTATTTTGGGAAATTCTTTATAATTCAAAGCAAAGGTCTCGATATTCAAAACCATTTTTAATCTTAACTCTTTTAAGTTAATCTAACGATTCTACGGATAAATTACTAAGCTCCAATTCAATTGTGCGATTGATAATATTCTAAGTGATGACTGTCTTACAAACTGGGTAATGAGTCCATCTTGCAAGATATGTTCCTTATCTATTTCACTCAATCGCAAATCACCAATTTATTCTTCTTTTTAAGTGAGATAATACTCGTTGATGCCTTTAGGATTTCAGTGCATTCCAACTTTATTTATTGAGTGTGAACAAATTCTCTTGATCGTGTTATAAATTGTGACTTTCTATACTTAACCACTTAAGCATACAATTTATAACTAGTCGTACGACCACGGAACCTTATAATTGTACCCTCAGCTAATATATGCAAAATGTAATAATATCATACTATTAATGTAAATGTTGTTTGCTATTGTTATTTTATTTTAACATATGAAACTTTCTGAAATTTAAAGACGGTAATTTCAAGAATATTAAAAATAGCAAGAAATTAACAAGCATTGGTAGAACTAATGTGATTCAATAAAATTTGCCTCTGTTTGACAGCTACAATTTGAAAACACTTTTTTTGATCTATATACTCATTTTCAACGACACATTTATACAATAAAATATTTTGCTCGTAAATTAAAAAAAAAAAATTCCTACTTTTTAACTATACATTTTATTAAAAATCACCATTCAAAACACCCTTTTTCCCAAATATTGTCATAATGACCATCAAATTGGGCTTAGTTTATTATTAAATATTTCATAAAAAAAAAAAATACAAGTCAAACCATTTATTTCTCAATGTATTAAATTTCAGATAACTATATTTTCAACATCCAAATAAATTAAGATTTAATATTCCTATTAGTTGCTCTTTACAGTCCCTAATTTCAAAAATACTTCATTGCTCTAGCACGAAATTCTCCTGCCATAGAAAACAAAATGAACAATGAATCAGTAGACATACATATTATTTATAATAATCTTAGCTATTCATATAAATAATTAACAATTATAGTAATTAAACATTGATAATAAACTATCTAAAAATGGAATTTACACATCGTACGACATGCCTCCTTGACACGTGTGGCGCACATATAAACAAGACGATACGTAACACAAGCATGTTCAACTATGTTTATAAATTGCTTAAAAGGAACAACTTTGAACAAGATCACATGGATATACGTCCTAGTAACAAACAATATGAAGCACAATCGAGGAGACTAACGATAACTACTATTAAAAAAAGAAGAGAGTTTGTTTACAGTATTGGCAAGACAATTATTCCCATTTACAAAATTCAAGGCCGATTTTGGGTACATTCGTCTGGTCACGACGATGGTTTCTAGCGAGGGAGTAACAACAGGGCTTTGATTTCTTCCTTTGGTGAATATCTTTCGTACATGTGGATCAACTCTTTAAGCTCTTGTCACATTCGATTGCCCCAAACTTATTCAAATTCTTGATAGGTAGTTTACACGTTAAAATCACATGATTTTTTTTTCTTGAAACTTAAACTTTATAAAATTTACATAATTGTCAAGATCTTCATGTCAAATCATCAAAAAACTTAATTACCGCGGAACATACCTTGATCCATTGATTTGTAACTTGAANTATCTAACTAGGGTGGATGTCCTTGTTGAATTTTTTCATAAAACTTAAACTCTATAAAGTTTACATAATTGTCAAGATCTTCATGTCAAATCACCAAGAAACTTAATTAACGCGGAACATACCTTGATCCATTGATTTGTAACTTGAATAATGAATCTTGTTCTTTTGTTCTTTAATTTAATTGCTCCAAATTTTCTTCTTAATTATGAGTTTATGAATCTTCCTCTTCAATATGTTTTCTCTTGTATTCTTATGTTGATGGGATGACACGAAAAATGAGAATTTGCATATGAATTGGGGACCATAACCTTATATATAGTTACATATATATTCGGCTCATCGTCAAATACAAACTCTAACGGATCCAGTCTCTACACATATAATCCGGCTCACACTTTATTTAGATGCTCAAAGTCTAATCACTTATTTTTTTATTAGATCACTTTAATTTTGAACTTAACTTTAAGATAATCTTTATACACAATTAATTGTATATGTCGACTCACATGTCAAATTAAATAATTTCCCAGCATCACAGACTCGGTACATGCATCTTCAAATTTCTCCATTAGCTCTTACAAAATACAAAATTACCCCAATTTATCAGAGTTGGAAACTAAAACCGAAATTAAATATAGACATTAAAAGTAACTAATATGCAGAGTTGGTCTCTTATCTATGACGGGATAACAATTGTCCATTGCTAATGTGTCACGTCATACCTTTTTTTTTGACTTTTTAAAAGAAAATAGTTTGACTTGCCACATCAACAAGTGTGCATTATAATTCATACTCACTGTGGACAGAAGATCATTTCTGAACTAAACCATATATGTTATGGAAAGATCGACTATAAGGGATTTGGGAATTGTTCTGCAGTCATAACTATAGAGGAATGTGATAAGATTGGTGGTGTTACTATCGTCGGTACTGTCACTATCGGAAGTCGGAACTCGTAGCTGACTCATCATAGGGAGATTTTGTGAGAGAGAAAAGGTAAAGAAATGAAAGCCAGTAGAGGGAAAATGGAGGATTTTCTTCACTTTTTCACCGTAAAGAACCCAATTGGCTACTAAATTAGTCAAAGTTGAACGTGCATTACACATTATTTTAAAATACTTTATAAATGTTGTAAAAGTAATAATTGATATAAATTTGTTGGGAGGATGATAAGTGTCAAACAAACAGAAGAAAATAAAATTTAGAATAGAAATATAAGAGAATAAAATTATACTTTCAAAATTCATCTTTTATTATTCAAATTTTTTGTAATAATAAAATACTACAAATGAAAAATATTTTTATACTACATTTTGTACATAAAAATTAATTGCTAATACATAAATTTAAACATTCATTAAAATTCCTAAATAAAAATAAATTTATTTATAATAACTCTAGATTCATGTAGATCACGATTCATCAAGTCAAAATTCGTTGAATCTAGATTAATGTGAATGTTAATTAATTGAGAATTAATAATACGAAATTCATATATTTTGTAGTATTTATTATATATTGAAAAACGAAAAGTAAGGTATTATTGAAATAATTGAATTTTAGTTTGTTTAAAATTGTCCAAAAAATAATTCTCACTTGATGTGATATTTAATATATTATAGATATATGAATTTTAGAATTCTACACTAGAGAAGGATTTTGACAGTTTTAATTTGATTATATGGATATTCATTTCTAGGATCTCGAAATTAATGCAAGGTCATGTTTAGATGTATGGAAGAAAAGGATGTTTGGCTGTCAATAAAATCAGTTAAAAATACTAACTTTTTTTATTATAGCCAAAGATGATGTCTTTCTTTTGGAGAATACCCAGTTATCTTTATATTTCAATTTTATATTTTGAGTTTTGAATGTCTATTTTGAAATTGTTGAAAATGTGTTCTTTTTGTTATTATGAAAAATTATTTTGAAAACACCCAAAATGTGTTTTGAAAATTTTGACTTGATTATAACTGAAAACATTCAAACGATAAATTTGTCGTTTTGAGTTTTCTTTGTAAATTTTTAACTTATTTTCAAAAACGCGTTTTCGAAAATAGAAAAGATAACGCATTTCACTGTTTTGAAAAGATGAATTCCATCCATTTCAACATCGGTAAATCCATTTTACTAACAAATTTTAAAAATAAAAAGGGGAAAATTATCATTTTATTATTCTAAATGTAAAACATTAGAAAAAAGAAAGACAAAGAAAGTGAAATACAACGAAATTCAGTAAAAAGAAAAAGAAAATGCATTAGTATTTGTGTCAATTTATATTTGTCTTTACCATTCGAAAATTCAGGGCTAATTTTTTTCTGCTGGCAATTAATGAGAATGAGAATTAATTTATAAGAATTTAAAATATAAGAAAATTAAAATAGCGAGAAAAGTAAAATACGTAATTTTAATTCAATCAAATTAACTTATTTTCAAAATTCTCAAAAATTGAAAAATACAAAAAGTCAAATAATATATTTTTGCATTAAATTCAAAATAACCATATTTTAATATCCAAATAAATTGAGATTAATATTCTTTAAGTTGTTTTAATTTCAAATACTCCAATTTCCTACTGCTAATGGAAAGGATTATTGTATCTATGCTGCAAAAAAAAAAAAAAAAAAGGCCGTTAGACATAAATGGTTGATAATATTTGTAACCAAACATAAAACATTATGATAAACTATTCACATAAATAATTTAACATCGTAAATTATCTAGAAAATAGAAAATGTTTCGTCCCCAACAGAAAAAATGCACCTTTACAACTCGTGCATACTAAGCCACTGTATGTCTTCCATTATTGGAGAAAGAATGGAGTTTTGAATAGTATTTTTTGAAAAATGTGTGGTTAAGATTTAAATAAATTTTATTGGTTTGTGTGTAAAATATTTTATTATTTGAATGTGTGGTGTAGAATGTTACTGTAGAAAACAATGTTTTCAAATAAAGGAAGACAAATAGACCCTAAATTAGCCGCAAACGGTTACCTTTGACAACCGTTAGTGACTTGTTGAGCTAAACTTAAACGCATCTTAAAAGCACCTTTTTTGATGCAAAAAATCTTGTAGCATTAGTAGCGCTACAAAGATGTTTTGGCGTGAAACCCTTTAACCTTGTACTGCATGCTCAAGATAGAGAAGGGAGTTTTTTTTTACATCATAGACAGGAAACATCACGGCTCTAATTTTCGCACCCGGTGAAGTTCTATCGTACTCTCGAATCAGATTCCGAAGCTCTTCGTCAGATTTGACCATAACCAGTTGATCCAAATCGTTCCCATGTAATACACATTTCAGATGCACAGAATGTAAACATTCCTGTCTAAATTGCTCCATCAACTCTGCATAAAATCCAAAATTACCTCCCTCAATTATCGAAACTGAAAACCAAAAACAAAAATTAAATATAAGATTAAAAGCAACTGACCAGTGAATGAAATGGATCGATCGACTGTGAGGATTCTGTTATGACCACCTTTGTAGATCAGTTTTTGGCCATGTCCGGAAGCAATTTTTCCTCCAAAACTATAATAGAATTTGATACGGTTGTTGTTGTTGTTACTATCGGAAGTCGAGGATTCATTCATGATCGATGGAGAGGATTTTGTGTGAGAAAATGTTACGAAAGAAAAATGCTGAAATATTACTTGACTTTGCACCTTCAAGGGGACATGAGTTATATTTATACGACTTATTTAGTACTAAATGGATATTAATTTCCTAGGATTTCGAAAATAATGCAGAGCCATGTTTGGTTTCATAGAAGAAGAACGATATTTGTAAGTTTAGACATACTGCCAGTGTCGATAAAAGTAGCTAAATGGATGTTTTTAATTGAAAGATTAAAAAATTGCTTTTAAGTGCAACCAAACATGGCTTTATTCATAGGAGTGTATTCAGATTTCAGCATTTATGAAAATTGAATGATTTATTGTTAATTAATAAAATAGCTTTTTAGTATTTTCTAGGCATTGAAGTAGCAAGGTCTAAACACAGCATTCACATATGCCAAATTATGCTTTAGATATCTTGGGAGATTAAGGCACCACTGGTTCAACCCCTGCTAGGATTCCAGTTGATTAGAATGTAAAATTTAGCAAAGATGAGGGAGATTTGCTGTCAGATCCATCACTTTACAGAAGATTGATAGGAAGAATACTATATTTGACAATCACCAGACCCGATCTTGCATATTCAATCCAACAGTTAAGCCAGTATATGGGAAGTCTTAGGATACCACACCTACATGCTGTTCATAAAGTGCTATGGTACATCAAAAGAGCACCTAGACAAGGGCTATTCTATCCTACAAAGTCAAGGCTACTGCCATAAGGTTACTGCAATTTAGACTGGAGGGCGTGCCTAGACACCAGGAGATCAGTAACATGTTATTGTGTATTCATTGGGACAGCTTTAATATCATGGAAGTCGAAGAAACAACATGTGATATCTCGATCCTCTGTCGAAGCAGAATATAGAGCAATGACAAATCTCTGCTCTACACTAACTTAGCTCAGGTATTTGCTTAAGGATTTATAGATTGAACTCCCTCAAGCAGCAGCCCTAAGTTGTGATAATAAGGCTGCAATACACATAGCCACAAATTCGGCATTTCATGAAAGAACAAAAAACATTGAGCTTGACTGCCATCTAGTTCGAGACAAGATACAAGATGACAGCATCATCACCCAACATGTTCCAAGTGCGTCACATATTGCTGATATGTTAACCAAGGCTCTAAATTCCCAAAGTTTTTACTTTTGCTTATCCAAGAAGGGAGTGATGAACATCTACTCTCCATCTTATGGGAGGCTATTGAAGCTGGAAGATATGAGTCGGCTATAGCATTTGCACAATCAGCACGAAGCAGGCCAGGATGGACTATTGACGAGGCAGCAACACAAGAATTGTCTAGAAGACGATTAGTTAGATTTTTTGTTATTGCACAGCTTGGATTATTTCTCTTTTCATAGTTGTTTTCTGTGTAAGTTGTTGGAAAAATTGTTGGAAAATGAGTATATGGCTGATTTTGGCATGAGTTTTGAATGTGACCTGTTTGGTTTTTTTGAAAGATAAAGATTGATTTGTGTCATCCTCCGTGAGTACATCGAAATCATGTATTTACTTGCCAAAATTGATACTCTGGTGAATGAGAAATTGAAACTCAAAATGTGTCAATTAAAAGAAGTTTATGTTGATGGAAAAACTAGAATACGTTTGTCCTATATAGGAAGTTGATGAAAACAAAAATCACTTTAAATATGGTTACACTTTAGAATGGCGTAATTATTTGTAGCATGGAGGCTCCATCCACGTGTGCACGTAGAGGGGTGCAAATCACGGACCGAAATAGGTTCCGGACCTTGAACTTGTGTGCGTGTGCTACCTGCGTACACGAACGTCGGACAAAAAGGAGCAAAATTGGCCCTTTAGGAGTGTCCATGTTTTGCTACATTTTTATTTTATTCAACTGACTTTTTATTTTCTGAAACTATTGAAACTCCTGTGGTAATTGCCATTAAGTGAATGGACAAGTTACAAGAGTCAAATATTTATATGTCTCGTTTTTCCAATTTTCAAAACACACGAATTCATCTGAAAATTCATCTCCATACTGTTCGAGTTTTGTCTGCGTACATTTTATTTTGTGTTTGAGTCTTGGAGGTGGTATTGTTCAGACACTAAATCAGTTCATCGAAGTCGTATCTGTAGTGCTCAAAATCTACTAGTTTTACCATTGTATTCGGGGAAGCAAACGCTCAAATTAAACTTCAAGCACGTACGATAAGGGGGTGAATATGTTTTAAGGAAACTGTGTTCGCACATGCCTCAGTTTGGAATTACTTTTACTGCAATTTAAATTATTTGTTCTGTTATTTTATTGCAGTTAATAAAATAAGTCGATCTATTCTTTTGATAAGTTGCTAATACAGTATCTGTTGCATATACGGTATATGTCACATATACAGTATATGTCCTGCATATACGATATTTGACCTGCAAATATGGTATCTATCCTGCATATACGACATCGACCTACAAATACGGTATCTAGTACAGAAACACTTATCTAACAAACTTAAAACAGATTCTTTGTTATAGATAAGTTGTTTCATTTGGTTTATTGAAAATTAATATTGGTTTATTGGAAACTAATATTTGTTTCATTTTCAGAAATGGCAACCGAATCAACCAACATGGATGTAACCCAAGCTCTGGCTAATGAAAATCAAGTCATGGGCTCTGCTATGGCTCAAGGGCCAAGTTCTATTGTGACTCTGACTATGGCTAGATTGCCAAATCATGTTGTGAGTCAAACAGCTGGACATACCGTTACTGTTCCGGTTAATCATGGTGAAAAATTAGAGAAATTCAATGGCTTGAATCTCAAGAGGTGACAGCAGAAAATGTTTTTTTACCTGACTACCTTGAATCTTGCGAAGTTCTTAAGTGAAAGTGTTCTAACACTCAATGAGAATGAGGGAGTTGTTCAAGCGATTAGTGCACTTGATGCTTGGAACCATTTGATTTTTTTTGTGCCGAAACCACATTATGAACAGCTTAACAGACTCGCTAGACATGTAAAGTACTATGAAAATTGTTAAGGAGATGTGGGAGTTTTTGGACCGAAAATATAAAACTAAGGATGTCGAGGCTAAAAAGTTCATTATCGGTAGATTCTTAGATTATAAGATGGTGGACTTCAAAACAGTAATCAGTCATGTGCAAGAATTCCAAATGATTCTTCATGAAATTCATGCCGAATGAATGATGTTGAGTGAAACTTTCCCAGTGGCTGCAATTATTGAAAAATTGCCCACCGCGTGGAAAGATTCCAAAAATTATCTGAAGCACAAATGAAAGGAAATGAACGTCGAAGAACTAATTGTTAGACTTCAAATTGAAGAAGACAACAAGAGTTCCGAGAACAGAGACTCTCTAGGGATTTTAAAAAGGCTCTCATCCTAACTTTTCAGTAGGCATAATTGCTTCTATCAAACAACGGAGGCACGGACAGAAAATGACTCATCCAGACTTAACAAATAAGGGTCAAGAATCGACTTGAGGCTCTAATACCAATCGACCCTAACAACACCTAGAGGGGGGGTGAATAGGTATAATATGCAGAATTTAAAAATCTAACGAATTAAATAGCAACAAGTCACTTTTAATTCTTATTTGGATGATTAAACATTCACGTCAATTTGTACTAAGTTGAATTAGCGCAGTTTTTATATTAAACAACAAACCGTAAAGTAGTAAATCAAATACCGGAATGATCACGGAGAAACCCAACTGGGAAAAACTTCGAGCACTTTGCCAGTCAATCCTAGTGGTGGCAATCGAGTCGAGCGACCGCCCCCACGAACCGCTTTTGACGAGCCCGAGCTGAGCGGCTCGGCTCAATAGACGAGCCGACTCGGCTCGTACTGTTGTCGAGCTACTAGGTGAGCCCACGAGCCGCTCGGCTCGTGAGCTCGTCGAGCTGCTCGTGGGCTCGCCCATGAAGAAGAAAATAATAATAATAAATAAATAAATAAATTCAGTGACCAAACGGTCACTGAATTTATTTTTTTATTTTTCATATTTTTCTCTATAAATACCCACCCCCTATTCAACATTATTTTTTCCACCAATACTCTCATTCTCTACTCTACTCTCTACAATTTACAAATTATCAACATTCAAC
>CAIGRB010080571.1:38832-61087 GCA_903798255.1 Fraxinus quadrangulata | reverse complement strand
GGGTTGGGGGTGGGGGGGGGGGGGTGGTACTATTAATAGAGCAAACGCCTTTATGTAACAGGACGCATTTATTTTCTCGTATAAAATACACAGGTTCATGATGTAACAATGGACAATTCTAGTTTGCATTATGGGTCTGTATACCAACTTGCTTCCGGATTTGATTAATCTGAAAGTTAAATCGGAATTTTTTTGATAAATTCATCGGAGTTACGAAACTTTTAGATATATATTATGTGCCTAGAATGAATTCTTTTTGGATTCAGATGGGATTGATTAAAGCAAACTTGTGCCCCATGTTAGCATTGAGAGGAATTTTGTCCTCGTAAATTAGTGTTTGACACTATTTATTGATTAATCCACGCAATTATTGGTGATTTTAGTTAGCACAATGTATATTGCATATGATTGGTAACGTGGTCTAAAAGATAAAGCTATCCTACGTTCATATTAAGCACTTTTATTTGACTCGTTCATTTGTTTATGAGATTATACTCAACAATTTTTATCTCAGACATGAATTTTCCGCATTGTAATTAAATATCCCAGTTGATTTGTTCATTTACAATCTAGATGTTTTTGGCTCGACTTTTCTCCATCCTAATCCACCAATCGTGTATTAGTTCTTAACTTTATACATATATCAAAGATTTTTACATTTTTTCTTCTTTACATAGGAAATATTATAACATATTACTTTGTTCACAGTTAAAAATGTCTATCTAAAAGTGTTGCAACCTTTTGCCCATACCACAATCTTGGCAAAGGCTGCCAAAAGTTTAGGTGCAAAAATCTCTTAGGGAAAAGCATATAGTACCAAGTGGCTGAAGACGACATTTGAAGAACAAGTCTCCAAGGAACAATTAAGAAACTCCTTCAAAAGGAAAGATATAGTTCAAGTAGCCCATTCGAGTTCTTTTCCTCCTCCTTTTTTTTTTTTCAAGATACAGACTGAACAATCTTGTCATCAATTCGTACTAAATCCATGATAAAATAATGACAAATAGTAGGTTCAGAATAACAATACGCCAACGATAAAGCTAGTCTCGTTATTGATAAATTTTCAAAATCTAGAGTTTAACTTAATTCATTTCAAACATCTTGAAGTAAACAATTATTTTGAACCGAATTAAGACAAATCTGAGCCATCTATCATTGGCGTGTGATGTCATAATACTTTTAGCTAAAAATTCATTTCTAAGGTAGCCTTTTAGTTAAAAACTTTCGTGACTTGTTTGGTAACGCAGATTATACAGTATCGAAAAATGAAAAAAGCTAAAATTTATATGGTTCTTATAAATCCTATATAGTACTGCGTACTGAATAATGCACAAGTGTGATCGAAAATCATGGATTAACCACCATTTAGATGTAGGGAAGAACATACTCACAAAATGGTCTTATCTTCTAGTAAAGTCAATCCAAAGTGGGCTAATGGGGGTTAGCGTGTGGCTACGGAGAAAAGGGAAAGAAAAATGAATTCTTCTGTTATATCAAAGAACATAGATAACAATATGTGATATGTCCAAAATGCCTGCAAATATTGACAAAAGAGAATCTATATTGACAAAAGAGAATCTAACTTTTCCATTTTCTTCTCTTTAATGGCATTGGAAAAAACTACCTTCCTTTCATTGTTTCACTTCTTATATATCAACTTTGTTCTCTTTCTCTTCTGATGGAATTAGGACGAACTCCAATGGCTGCAGAAGAGGGGTCGTATCCTCGTAATTGGCAAGTCGGATCGCCCGAGATAGTCGAGGTTGGAGAGGAAAGCATGAGCATGGATGGAGGTTTTAATGATGTTTATGTTGCTGTTGGGAAAAATGATTTGCATGTTGTTAAATGGGCACTTGATCATGCTGTTTCTCCAGGGAAAAATCGTGTTTTCCTTGTGCATGTTTTCCATCCTATTACTTACATCATTACTCCAGGTAAAGTTCCTACTGCTCTTCTGTTTTCTTGTTTTATTTTCCCGAAGAACATGTTTGGTAAGGAGGATTCGACATGCACTTTGATTGTGGATTGGATCATGAGTCGATGATCTAATTTCTTTTTTGATCTGATCATTCTCAAACAAAAATTAAATTGTTTAGCTTGAGTCCATAAAAATTGTAATGGAATGTATGATCCTTGACATGCGGTATTGAACATGATTAGACAGTATAATGGACAAATACTTAAAAACTTATTTTTTTTCTACATACCGTCAACTACTGTACATTCTAACTTACCAAAGGTCGTATCTTTACAGTAGATGGCTCTAGAAATTGGGGCCAACTAGCTAAGTTCCTTAGTGCCTTTACGCTAAAATCTTACTTTTTAGTATCCCATGCACTTGAACTGTTTGTTAAAATGACTCGGTGAGACGTTTTATGGCCTGAAATTTCTTGTGCAGTGGGAAGGCTGTCAAAGAGCCAATTGAGTAAAGAGCAAGCGCAGGTTTATGTCAATGAGGAGAGTAACAGGAGGATGAATCTCTTGGAAAAATATATTCGTCTATGTAACGACACAAAAGTGCGTATAGAAACTGTTCCATATGAACTTCGAGTAGATTTTGTCGACAAATTCCAATTTAAAGTATTCAATTCGGAGCCATTCAAACGCAAAGAATGACATTTTCGATGTTTTGTTCACAGGTAGCAGTAGAAACAATGCTTGTGGAGAGCAATGCAGCAGCCAAGGCGATTCTTGATCTGATTCATGTTGTTAACATTACCAATCTTGTTATAGGAACCAAACAATCACCTTTCACAAGGTAAACCCTTCTTTCGAAAACGGACACACTAAGATTTATGATGATTTACCCTAACGTGAGTCATGAAAACTTATTCCAATCGAGAGGACTAACAAACAAAACAAATATAGAACACAGAGTTATTATGTTCTGCACCATGCGAGATATGAACTTGGTAGCTTTCTTCTTAGGGAACCCTAATCCAATATCGAGAGCACTAATTAACATGCAAAAATAAAAATACAGTGAGTTATAGCGGTTCACCCTAAGGCGAGATATGAACATGGTATCGTTCTTTTAACATCGAGTCTTATGTATTAAGCTGTAATAAACAAAATCAAAACACTCACGAGTTATAGTGGTTTACACTATTACTATGCACATCAATCGAATTGAACCGACTTGGATATACGTATCAAAGTTTATGAGTTAACGTTAGTGCCTTGGTCTTTAACATGTTCAGTCTTATCAAGGCACTCTATTTGATTCTAGGTTATCTAGAAGGGGACAAGGTAAAGGAGAATATGTTCATAAGCATGCACCGGGGTTTTGCAAGATTAGTTTGGTCTATGATGGAAAAGTGGCGAAGGGCATTAAAATGCACAAGTCAAAGGAAACTGTCCAATCCAATATTTCGTCGAGTAAAAGGCCAGAAATCAATAGTCACTCTGAAAGGAATTTCTTTGAGTGTATATGCTTTCCGAGAAAATTCACATGAAATTTAACTTTTTTATTTTCTCCTTATTTTTTGTTGTATTTTACGAAATATGAAAATCTATTATAAAGGTACACACCATATAGCTTCTTAGAATAATTATCGTCTCTCTCGCGTCAATTTGACCTTATTGAGATAGCGATGAAGTGACTTTTTAGGTACTTTCAAATATATTTTGACAATCTAAATCGTTGTACTCTTAATTTATTCCACTTGGTATCACTTTCAATCATTAGTATATAATGCAGTGTTCTGAAAAACGTAAAATATGGCTAGTATGAATGTCAAATTACAAGCTTTATGAGTTTAGACGAGGACTAGGAGTAAAAAAAAATATTTTCTTATTTTTAATATTATTTTAAAATTTTAATAATTCTAAAAATAGTTTAATATTTAAATAAAATAATACATACGAAATACTTAAAATTATAAAATATTATATTTACTTAATAATTCTTAGAATTGGTCAATTATACGATTTTAAAGGAAAAACTTGAAACCAAAGTCAAATAAAATACTTTTAAAAAAATAAAAATAAAAAATTAATAAAGCGCTATCAGACACGCATTAAGCGGTTAACAACTTAATTTTAAGCTTATTGCCAAGGTGTGGCGTTTCACCTCGCCTCTCGCACCTCGCAACTAGGCAGGCATCGTATAAACGCATTTTTTAGAACAATGATGTATTATTATCTTAAAATTCTTTATTCGTCTTATTAATATTTTCCGTCCAACCCTCATAATTTATCAATATATATTCTCACATAACAAGCCATTGATTAAAGTCTAATTATTATTTTAATATCTGTGATTCTAAGTGCATTTTGACAGGAAAAAAAGTTTGTAGTAATAGTTCAATATGTGAATGATAGGTAGAGGTGGACAAAAGTTATCAAAATCGTTGGATTAAACTAGAATCGGATTAACATCACAGTTCAGTTCGATTCTACTCAAGTTTTAATATGTTCTGGGTATTAAATCAAGAATTGATCGGTTTCAATCTAATTATCGATTCTAATACCAAGAGGCTGTTTGGTAACCATTTTTCAGCAAAAAAAGAAGAAAAAAAAATGACCGTTGAAGAAGTCAAAAAAGACGACTTTGATCGAGAAAGTCAAAAAATTTGGTTGAATTTGATTTCTAACGAGCAAGAAAAGGCATTCTTTGGTCTGAAAAATGACTACCAAACAAAAGCCAAAATAAAAAATAAAAATAAAAATTGATTTAACGTGAAATTTTTATCTTTTATTTTTAACAATGGCCAGTGCAATACACCAACCATTGTGCCTTATTATTGTGAATTTCACCATACTATATCAAAGTCACATTCAATTTAGGCATGTAATATGGTACTGCTTATAAACTTAGACAAAATGATCCATTACATAGATGTAATTTTAGATTGGATTTCGTTCATCCTTTCCCAATTAGCATTTTCAACCCCTCAAAATATAAAGAAAATATAAATAACATTGGAACATGTTTGTTTTTAAAAAACTCATTCAAACCAATAGTTAAGCAATAAATTGTCGGGTTTAGTTAAACCTGAAAAATGCAACTCAATAGCATCAATATATTGTTTTAGAATAGATTACGGAGAATTTAGATATTAAACAAATATAACTTAAAAACTTGCATCGCTAGATATTTCGTCCCCGTCTAGTTCCCATTAAAATTATAATACATTTTTCTTTCTATTTTTTTCAACAACTAATCCTCCAATAATATAATATTACACGTAAATAAAAAAAATTCTTTTTCAATTACTCATTCTTCAATAAAATATTATTCCAAAAATTATAATACCAAATAATGCGGGTCAAATTGGGGCTCATTTGCCCATGTTAGTGAATTTGGGAACTGAAATCGAAAGGTTTAACGAAACACATTATTTTTAAAAAATATTTCACATAAACTATTATCTTTATATTAAGCTTCTGTTTGGTACGCATTAAAATTTTCATTTTCATATTTCTATTCATTTTCAACCACACATTCTTCAATAAAATAATATTTTTCATCACATCAATAATTTTTCCTTCTTTTTTAACCACAAATTCTTCATCAATTTACTATTTCAAAATACATTCTTCCAAAATAATGTGACTCAAACACACCTACACCAACATTATAGTAAATTAATATAATAAAATTTCTCATTTTCATTTTTTTTTCTTTTTTAATATTTCCTTCGTTCAACTGCAAAACTGGAGGACAAATTATAAACCGAAGTGGAAGAAAAATCAATTCCCTTGATCCCCTTTTTCCCTTTTCAATTCTGCAAACCCTAACCCTCACCCTAGCCCAGACTCCATATCAACAGAGACCATGTTTAATAACTATGATTCCAGGCTCCACGATACCCGCTCCTACCGTCAGCGACGAAGGTACTTCAATTGTTTTATAGCATTTGTTCATTTTTAATTTGTGTTTATATGCTCGTGTGTATCGCAATTCTATAGATAACAAAGGGTAATATTGGTGTACCAAAGATTTTTCTTTCTAAATAGGTTCTAAGTAAGGTGTATAATGGATGTATTTAACTATTTATATGAAAGGGTTCAATCCTTTCTACTGAGTTTTCTTGGTTTGTTTTGTATATTTGTATTAATTGTAACCTATACTTGTGCATTTCTGTGCATAGTGTTTAATGGGTGTATTTATACAAAGGGTGGGTTCATATGCTTGACTGTGTGTATATAGTAACTGTGCTTATGTGCCAAAGTTTTAATCTTTTTAAATTGATTTTGTTATTTGTATATGCTTTTTAATAATGTTCTAATGGGTGTATATATACAGAGAGTTAAACATTTTCTGTTGGTTAATGATTTCTTTTCATTACATGAGCATTTATGTATATAAATGTGTGAATATGCACGTAATGGTTGTGTAATATTCTGTTTGATTGTAGTGATTTGATGGGACAGCCACCGTTTGTGATTCCACCACCTATTCCAAGTGGTGATGCACCAAGCTATGGCCGTGGAGTACCAGCTCCATATGGAGGTGTTCCAGTGGCACCTCCTTCTATGAGGGGTGGTGAGAGAATTGGAGGAGGTGGTGCTGGTACTTTTGGGAGGAATTCTTCTTTTGAGCATGGTGTTGGAAGAGGGTTTGATGTTACCCGTGGTAACAGTATAGGTGGCCGTGGTGGAGGATTTAGCAATGGAGTGATTGGAGACAGGAGTGATGGAAGAAGCCATGATGGTGGAAGAGGAGGTGGTTTTTCCGGGAGGGGTTTTGATTTAGGTCGTGGCAGAGGTAGAAATGGGAGAGGTGGAAATTTTAGCGGTGGGCTTAGTGTAGGTAGGAGCAGTTTTCATGGAGGTCGTGGTGGCAGTGATTGGAGAGGGAGTAGGCCTAGAGATGACTTAGATAACATTGCTCTTCCCAGGCAAGATTTTGATAACTTGGTTCCTTTTAGAAAGGACTTCTATGTAGAGAGCCAGTCTGTGAGAGCAATGACCGAGCAAGAGGTTGCAATGTATCGTGCTAGGCGAGATATTACTGTTCAAGGCAATGATATACCCAAGCCAATCCGAACATTTCATGAAGCAAGTTTTCCTGGTATTACTATTTCTTTAGAATAACCTTCCCGCTTTAAGAATAAAGAATGCCGTGCTTGTCTGGTTCCAGATGTGTGTGTTGTCGCGTTGTGGGGCCCACAAAGAGGCCAACCATCTCTCGTGTGTAAATCACACTCATGGCTGGGAAATTATATTTTAGCTTTAAGAAATAACTTCTGTAATAATATTAAGCTGATGGATTTGTTTGGTTTTGTAGATTATTGCCTTGAGGTTATTGCTAGATTGGGTTTTACTGAACCAACTCCGATTCAATCACAAGGATGGCCAATGGCTTTAAAGGGTAGAGATTTGATTGGCATTGCTGAGACTGGTTCAGGAAAGACCTTGGCCTATTTGCTACCTGCTTTGGTTCATGTTAGTGCTCAGCCCCGGCTGGGTAAGTCCCTCTCTAGTAGATTTTTTGTGATGATTGAATTCCACCTTTTGTATGAATTTAATTTCTAATGATTACATTTTATGGTGACAAAAATTAATAAATACCAGCGCAAAATGAAGGTCCCATTGTAGTAATATTAGCTCCTACCAGAGAATTGGCTGTTCAGATTCAACAAGAAGCTTTAAAATTTGGATCACGTGCAAATGTACGGAGCACTTGTATTTATGGTGGTGCCCCAAAAGGTCCACAAATTCGTGATCTGAGAAGAGGTATTTCTCTTTACCTAGTTATTTTCAAAAATCTGTAACCGCTGATATTTGATGGGAACATTTTTAAAGCTTTTTTTTATTATTATTTTATTTATACAGGGGTCGAAATTGTGATTGCTACTCCTGGAAGATTGATAGATATGCTCGAATCTCAACATACAAACTTGAGAAGGGTGACTTACCTTGTGTTGGACGAGGCTGATCGCATGCTGGATATGGGATTTGAGCCCCAAATCAGGAAAATTGTTTCCCAGGTGAGCAGACTTAGTTACCTCGAGTGCCCATTTTCTGAGAGTAACATTATGGAACTTTAGTTTAATTTTTGGATGTTACAGACCTTTTGAGTTAATTACTATAGATTGCTAATGCAAAGTAGGTGTCGAACTTCATTTAGTAGAGAAGCTATCTGGACAAGTTAACTTAGCTTGTCAAAATGTGCTGCCTCTGTTAGAGAGTCATTATGCTTCTCCCAGTTTCTTGATAGTGCAAATCCACTAGCTGAATTATCTTTATAATTTTAACTTTGTTTTGAGGTTAATCACGTCTCCACTTTTATAGCACATATATTCAACTACAATAGATTGGGTGCTTATGACCAAATACAAGTATTGGAATGTTAGATTAATTGGGAACTGGACCACCATGTTACAGTTTGCTATTAGCTGGCAACTAAGGTGAAATAACTAAGCGAGTTTTCAAGAGAAAACTGGTGACTTGACTGAAATCAGGAACCAATATAAAATCAATGCTTACGTGAACCGTTTAATTTCTGGGTTTCAGTTGATTTTAATACTAGAAAGTGTTCAAGAGTCAGGGGCGTAGGGAGGGGGAGGCCAGCCCCTGCTCCCCAAGCCCATTAAAAAAAAAAAAGGTTCTTTGGATTTATTTTATTTATTTATTTATTTAATTTTTGTTGTATACCAACGCAATAGAAATTTTAATTTTGTCCCTCCTGCTAAGAATACCTGAAATTTGTTATGTCAACATCTTGGAGATCTCACGGAAATGTCCAACTACTACATCATTGTGCCAGTTTAAGGAAATTTTTCATTAGTAGTATATTTTGGATTCATTATCCAGTTAGTGATGGGATTTTCCAGTGCGGAGTTTATGTTGTGTCTATACAGGTTTTTTTGTATCTAGCCTTTAGCCCATGCAGAACTTAAATAGAGTAAGTTCCTCATGCTGGACAGAATGTAATCGTCATTATATCGAAATAGGACATGAAAATGCAGATCCCTTTGTCCCGATTCTTTTATTTTTCTTTGAAATCATCAAATAAAAGATACTGATTTAATTCATGGTTTCGACCTTTTTTTTAATGATATCATTTTTGCAGTGTTAATTCTTAGTCCTCTGCAATAATATCATAAAGATTTGTTATTCAAAACTTTTTCTTCATTTCCTAATACTCACCTAGTCTGATCTCTCTAATCTGTTTCTTATTGTATTTTAAAGTGCCAGAACCAGTGATTTGATATAGGAGATCATTTAATGGTAATTTTTCATCAGATAATAACTACCTAACTGCTGTTTGCCCTTTGTGAGTCAATCAAAATCATCTGCTGTGGAAAATAGGATCTACCCTTTCTATCAATGACTGTTGAAAGAAATGCAAACATTAATCTAATGGCAATTTTTTCATCTTGGGGAAATTAAAAAATTCTCTCTAGGTGGAAAAACTGAAGACAGTAAAATCTGATAAATGTAAGAGTTTCTAGATTTACAGTAAAAATTCTAGTACGAAATGGTGGTCCTTGCTCTTCTGACTTATTCGACATACATAATCTTTAGTATTACTTTGAAATATCATTCATATTTGTAAGGACCACTTATTATATTTAAGAGTTACCAGTCTCCATTGCACCAGCAATGAATATTGCACTTTTTTTCAATAGTTAAGCTAGAGACTTTTTGTAGTGGGATATGGTAATGCTTTTGTCCTTTACATCAATAACTGTGCATACATCTGAGGAAAAGCCTTCATCCTGGTAATGCTTAATGACCACTCACCTCATGATAGTAATTCCTCAAACTTATTTTACCTCTGTTATTATTTGACATGCTAGATTCTCGATTATGAGGATGCTAAGATGGATGTGTTATTATGCTAGAATGGATAAAATTATAAATGAGAATAAAGTACGACGAACGTAGCACCAACTAAGGATAACATAACAGAAAAGGCAAGTTAGGCGGTTGTGACATGTCTTTTGTATGCAAAGAATCTCCCATTCACAAGAAGAAATTGTCTTTGTAAAGTAAAACATGTTCACCAGAAAGAGAGTGGTAGACCAAAATTAGCCCATGTTTTTCTTCCATTAAATCAAAGCTCTTTTTTATCTCAAACTCATTTTCAAACACACTTACACAATAAAATATTTTGCATGTAAACCAAAAATTTTTTCCTACTTTTTAACCGCACATTCTCCTAAAAGAATCACTATTCAAAAACTCATTTTCCCTAAAACACTCTTTTTAATGGAAGACAAACAGAGGCTTAATCTGGTGAACGTATTGATAAATTGAATAGAATGGCAAAAAGATATTCATCTATCCGATCCCCAACTTATTTAGGACTATGGCATAGTTTTCTTGTAGTCTTTGGCATCTCAAGATATTTAGTCTATTATATGATCAATCTTAACAATTCTGACTCTGCTTATTTCCTACTATTGGCATCAATTGAATTAACAACCCAACGAAGACTTCCCTGCTTAATATATTTAATTCTTAACTATGTGTGCGTAGCTTTTAAAATTCTGAAACACTTTGGATGTGCCTCAATTTCTACTTTCAATAACTTGTGCCAAAACTATTGATTGTATATGGCAGGTTCTATTATGTGCGTAAATTTTTTTCTAGATCCTGTTCTTTCCTTAAAAGGACTAAGAGGGGGGCATCATGCCCGTGTACAAGGAGAATATTACTCAGTATGTGCAAAATAGAAGGACCTTACAAAAAATCAATCCACAAGTCTCTACAGGTGGAAATGAAACGTTAACTCCAAACAACAGGGAAAAAAATATATACACGTAATTCTCCAGAAGGGAATTCCTGTTTCTTTGAACAACTTTGTATTTCCTTCAAAGCAACCGGGTGCCCCATGAAGTGCTACCCTCCAAGTAGGAATTTCGTAAACTGACAAAAACCTATCCACTATTGTTTACATGCCAGATGGATTCTGCTTGCTCCATGGGTACTAAATTATAAGCAGTTCTAGCACCCTGCTTGTATTCCCTGCCTGCCATCTGGATGACAACTCCTAACTGAAGCAACTTTCACCCACTCACTATTTCTATGCATTCATGAAATTTCATTCTTGCCTAGTATTGATTTATATGCAGAAATTATCTTTTATCAATTTTTTTTTAATTGTCTTTAGAAATACTTTGTCCTGGTGCAGATTCGCCCGGATAGGCAAACCTTGTATTGGAGTGCCACGTGGCCAAGGGAGGTGGAAACTCTAGCAAGGCAATTTCTGCGCAATTCTTATAAGGTTTCTCTTACATTCTTTTTCCCCATCACAATTATGCTTTGTATGACGTATGTAAAGATCTCAGATGGTTAATTTGGATCCATATATTCTCACTTGTTGCTCCTTTTTGTACCTAACACTTTTCAGGTTATCATTGGGTCTCCAGACCTGAAAGCAAATCTATCTATACAACAAGTTGTTGAAATTATGACAGATTCGGAGAAATATAACAGGTGACATTCGTAATACAAGTGTTGGTCCTTGGCTTTTATGATTGTGGTCTCTCACCATACAGCCCTTTTGCAGGTTGATCAGATTGCTGAAAGACGTGATGGATGGAAGTAAAATTTTAATTTTTGTTGAAACAAAGAAAGGTTGTGATCAAATTACAAGACAGCTGAGAATGGATGGATGGCCAGCGTTATCCATTCATGGTGATAAAAGCCAGGATGAAAGGGATCGAGTCCTTGCCGAGTTTAAGAGTGGCAGAAGTCCTATAATGATTGCCACTGATGTTGCTGCTCGTGGTCTTGGTAGGATAAGTGTTATGGCTTAGGAACTTTTAGTCTCTCATTTTGGACCTTCCAACTCTAAACATAGTTGAGTCTCCGGCTGTTCTCCATCTTCCCAAGAATATTGTGGTTTGGGTGCAGAAGACTGTTATTATGCTGTCGTGTGTGATGTTCTTTTCTGACGGGCAGAATTGAGGATCTTGTAAACATAGGATGCTGATTTTGAGGGTTTCGTGGCTCCTCCTATGTTGAGTAACACGATGTTGACGCTGCCCATCCACAGTTATGGAGCTGGTGCTAGTGACAGCCGGTTGACTCACGTGAGATTGTTCATTGATTGGATGGGTTGATTTTGAAATTTACGGCGGTTGGCTGGTCCTTATCCCTGCAAGATTAGGTAGTCACAGTTAACAAATGTGTTTTATCTTGCATATGATTCCTTGGATCCTAGGAGAGCAGGGATAAGGTGGCTTTGAATTGTTTGGAGAAAGCTTAAATAGTTAACTTATAAGGAAATAAGTTTCAAAATAAGAATACTTTATTAGTCATAGATGCCGAAAAATTATTTTGATAATAAGGTAGTAGTTACTTTAGAAAGAGTAACATATTTGGAGACAAAAAGTTGTTTAAAAGTAACTGTACTTTTTTTAAGCTTAGCCAAGCCTGCTCTATATTGTGTTTCACTATTTATTTTTTTTTTTGGAGTTTTACTAATGTTTTATTAATTGTATTGTATTCTGTCTTTACTTTATGTAGATGTGAAGGACATAAAATGTGTCATCAATTTCGACTTCCCATCAAGTCTCGAGGATTATGTCCACAGGATTGGGCGAACTGGTCGTGCAGGAGCCAAAGGAACTGCTTTCACATTTTTTACCCACGGAAATGCCAAGTATGCAAGAGAACTAATTAAGATCCTGCAACAAGCAGGACAAGCTGCTCCTCCTGAGTTAGCTGCGATGGCCCGATCCAGCGGAGGAGGTTAGTATTGTTGTATTCTAATAATTCTGAATCAAAAACCGAGTGAATTATACGTGCTTCAAATTGGCATGCACCATGTTTGTACACACATCAGAGAACCGCTAAAATTTTTGTTTATTGTAATGTCATCCTAGCTAATACTACATATGATTTATACAAATTATCACACACATTACCCATCTTATTGTCTAGTATATGGCATCCTACGTTACAGAAGAGTTAGCGTAACATGGACTCCAATATCTTTGGATATGCCATACCTGCTTTTTGGCCCTTATTTTTTGCGGTATTTGATCTTGATGTATTATCATTTCATTGCTGGCAGCTTCCGGAAGCAACTTCCGATCCAGAGGTCGAGGAGGTTTTGGTGGTCGAGGAAGATTTGGAAACCATGGGATATCCGGGTCGAACACGATCCCTCTTGGTGGTACAAGGAAGCCTTGGTAGTCTTGGCCAATTGATGTCACGTGTTCCCTCATAGTCATAGCTTGGGAAGTGTACATCAGTCTGCAAAATGAACAATGGATTTGGGATCTTTAATGTATTCTAATCTTTTTCAAAATATCTCCCATCTATAATGTCATGTTAATTTTTATTTTTATTTTCTTTCCTCTCTACAATGTTTTGATCGTCGAAGTAAGGTAGATTGGATAGTACTCGCAATAAAGAATAAAAGACGTTAAAAATTTTATTTAGTTTATGATTTAGTAATTTCAATTTTTATGCTTCACCTAAATAATAAATATTTCATTACACGAAAATAAATGTGAGTATCCAAAAGAAAGCACAAGAAAAGCTAATGTCGGATTATATTCTCTCCTACGTTTTTAAACGTGTGCAATAATTTTCGCCGTCACATTAGAAATAAAAATCGCTATTTGTTACGAATTTCTCTGATTTTTCTTTTGGATTTTTTATTGTATTTTAGATGTGTTATTTTCTTGACATAAAATCAATTTGAAGCAGTACAATTAGATCGTCACACGTTTTTTAGGCTTACTTCCTTTTTTCAAATTTTCTCTAATAAATAAAATTAGGAAATTAATTAAAGAAAAAAAAAAGGAATAGTAATTAAAAAAATAAGAAAAGAAGGCTCAATTTCGTAATTTGATGCATCCGTTGAGGGCAATACCGCAATTTCAACAAAACCCTAATCTTAACTTCCCAAATGTCAAACCCTTCCCCTTAAACCATTTCGATCTGTATAAAACCCTAACCCTAACCATTATTTCCTCCCGACACGCAGCTGCTCCCACTTCACGAAAATGACGACCCGCCTCAAGAAGCACCGGAAGAAGCGCGGCCACGTGAGCGCCGGTCATGGACGTGTCGGAAAACACCGCAAACATCCCGCAGGTCGCGGTAACGCCGGAGGAATGCATCACCACCGTATTCTCTTCGACAAGTACCATCCCGGCTACTTCGGTAAAGTCGGTATGCGGTACTTCCACAAGCTCCGCAACAAGTTCTTCTGCCCTACCGTCAATATCGACAAAATCTGGTCACTCGTCCCTCCCGAAGTGAAGGCACAGGCCGAGGAGAGCAAGGGTTCAGCCCCCGTGATTGACGTGACTCGGTTTGGGTACTTTAAGGTTCTAGGTAAGGGTGTTCTCCCCACGAGTCAGCCCGTTGTGGTGAAAGCCAAGCTCGTGTCGAAGATTGCCGAGAAGAAGATCAAGGAAGCTGGTGGAGCTGTCATCCTCACTGCTTAATTAGGGTTTGATTTTGTCCTCTGATTAGGGTTTTGGAATTAAGTAATGTGTTGAATTTTATTAATGTTGACTCTGAACCATGAATTTTGTTCTATTACCCTTACAATTTTACTATGAATATTTTCAATTTACATGAGTTAGTATCTGTTTTAAGTGGTTTTGTATCAATTTTGTTGCTCATTAGATATAAAATGGTTAGAATCTGAATATATGAATCGATGAACGACCCTGGTATTACGGTTACTAGTGATTTGATGTGAAAGATAAATGATCTGTTTCATACTACCTAATAATAAGGACCTAAAGATCTATCGGAGCCACAAAGGGTATCTATAGTGTTTTGTTTCTCCTGATAAGCACCAATTGATTTATAGGAATTAGGGGAAAAAAAGGGCTCTTCCTTTTACTTACAGTTATTATTGTTACTTCTTTGATTTTGTAGTTTCTGCAGGTATAGTGTTCGATAAGGCTTGGCTTGGTTCCTAAGAAATGAATATGAACTTTGATTAACCAACAAATATTTGTCCTTGAAAACTTTGTTTGGATTTTGGAGTATTAGTACGGTGCTGTGGTAGACTTTAGGAATCACATGGTTTTATGCTCTTCACTGATGATTTTTCTTGTTGCGAGAAGTTCTTTATTATGTATGTCTAGTGTTATAATTGCTTGGGAGGGTTTTAAGCATTGTGGACAAAAAAGGCTTCAGCCGGATCAGCCTCCAAAATTGTTGTAGCTAATATTTGGGATGTAGATACTGTCTCTTGACCATTGGAGTAATAGTGTGTTCATTTCTCTTGAAAATAACACTCAAAAATTGATATTATTTACATCTTACTTGTGTTATATGGCATTCAGCCTTGTTTGTAATTTTCATTTTGTAATACATGTTAGAACTTATATGATGATGAACAATGTGTGCATTTCTGCACTTATTATTAAGGATTGTTACATTGTTAATGCATTGAAGTTGTTGATCAGTGTGTATAATCCTTGTTACTATTGGTAATACAATTTTATTGTGAATGACATATTAGATCTATGCGAGTTTGGCACTATAGGACTCGTTTCTTGAGTAAAGACGGGGTATTGATATCTAAATGTTAGCAACATTGATGATGTTTCAATGGAGATAATCCAAAGAGTTAACGAAATTGTGGAAGTTCTGTTTCTTGTTTCTAGTTTTTCTTGTGGGAATTTACTGCTGAAACGATGCTTTTACTCCTACGGTGAAGTTATTATTGGTAGAGGGTTGTGTTTGTATTTCTTTGGATTTGCTATGTCCATGTTGGTTTTGTTGATTCTTTTCATTTCTCTAACATCAGCATATGTCCACAAATCTGTTTTGTAGTTTGATTATTTTCTACATGATATTTCTTTTTGCCTTGGTTCAATTCTTCTCTTCAACATTGCTAAATTCTTATATTGGAGCTCACGAACATGAAACCTAATTGCAGTATTACTAGATATAGCTGGTAAACACGACAGGCTCAATTTATTTTTGTTACCGTTTAAAAAATCTATTTTGAGCTCTGTTCATAGCAGTACTTTGTGTACCTGTACTGGTGTTAAATGCCATGTAATATTTTACCCAATTAGAACATTAGTGGTATTGTTGGGTCTGGGCCTATGGTTATTAGCTCCTGTTTGATCGTCATTTTAAAGAGAATTTGGGGGAAAATAATGTTTTGATTAGTGATTTTTTGGAGAATGTGGGCTAAAAATTAGAGAAAAGTTTTAAATTTATGTGTGGAATATCTTATTGCGTGAATGTGTGGTTGAAGCATATGTTTGAAAGGTGAAATTTTGAATGCTCGAGAGTTAAGTGATGAATAAACAGAGTAAAGACAGTCAATGTAGACGAAAATATAGGGTAAGGTGAGCCACCAATATTTTGGTGATTGTCTTCTCCGACTGTAAGTTAATCATCGTAAGTGACAAAAATAATATATTATTTAAGAATTTAATAAGGGTAGTTATTGAGGTAATGACCTTTCTTTTGTCTTCCTTTTTCTTTTCTCCAGATGGCTTTCTAATCTTACATTTGTTATTCCTTTTGCTTTCACAGTTGGTGACTCTTAGCTCATACGCAAGAGCATCACAAGTGAAATGATCACTCTCTTTTCCGAACTTTTGAAACACGTTGATAGTTTTTACATCTTTTTCAAATAACTTATCTTTGATAATCTTAATTCCCGAAATTGTCATTGAGGCAACATTATGGACATTATTTCCTTCGTGAATCAACTCACCAATGCGTAATGATTTGGAAGACTTTTCATCATTTGCCATTAATTGCTGCAATTCCTTTCTTTGCCTCTTAGTCCACCTCTTCATTATGAATTGTGTTGCTGCAATTCCTTGATTTTCCTCTTTATCCAACCAGATAAAGCATTTTTACAATGATGGTTTAACTCCAATAAAGGAGCACATATCGAATTATACTTATTCGTATGAAAAGTACAACATCACCAAAGCAATCATAATCTAACTTTGACCTACTATCTCTCCCAAAAAAATAAAAAAATTGTCATCTGATTATATTGATCCACTTGCATTGAGTAAAAAAAAGTTAGGATCCTCACACTTTGCTTTAACTTAAAATGGTTTAGCAAAGTTTGCCCATCTCGTGCTTCAATCATTTCACATTTTTTTCCTTGCAAATAATTTCTCATATCCTTTTTGGTAAATCCGACATTTGCTAAATAAAAATATGATTTTGTTGGTCGGCATTAACCATGGAATTAATGACATCCGCTTGAGCATTGGACAACCTATGTCACTTCAAGTAACTCTCCGTCCCTTTAAAATCCTTCCTTTGAACATAAAAATTCTCGTTGTTTAATATTTTTTGATTCATCTCTTTGATTATACCCTTTGTGGATACTAAAACCTTTTCTTAGAACATATGAATTACATATATTATAAGCTTCTTCATCAGAACATACTTCCATTCCCACAAATTAAGCCCAATGTATTTTTTAATTAAAAAATATATAGTTATCAAAGTTTGCTTGTTTGGTGCAGATTAAAATTAGATTTTAAGTGGATTGTGATAAAAAAAAAAATTGAAATGTGTGGTTGAAAAGATGTGAGACACATAAAAAATGTGGTTGATATTAATTGTTTGATTTTGACTTAAATTAAAATCTGATCCAAGCAAGCCCACGTGAATCATTTTGTGATAGGGCGGCATTCCACATGGGCTGGTACGATCGTCCCACCCAAAATTTTATCCGTATCAATAAAGTTTGAAGGTCCCATCTACTAAAGAGATTGACATGACCATCCATGGAGAGTGACAATTGAAGAAGACAAAACTTACATTGTTTATATGCATTAGTTGATGATACAACTTTTCTCGACTTTTATGTCATGGATATTTCGTAAGCCTTTACTTGTATGAACTCAAATTTACAAGAATACGTTATCTTAACCTTTCGGTAAGAGGACGAATCAAATTCTACACCCCTTATTTGACTTTTTTAGTTGAATATTACTATCACGACGCCATATCATATTACGTCATGAGGCAAACTCCTTATCCAGCTCGATCTCCATGCACCATTAGGCCACTTCACCTCCACACCAAATTGAAAAAACATAGATTTGGCATGTCAAAACTTACCCTATAAAGAATTTCGTTACCTTGAGATCGAACTTTTATCGGAATTTCAGTCTTCTAATAGAAATATTATAGAAATCCTTTAGCGCCAGTGTTGACTTCTTTCCATTGGCTCCAAAAAAGTTGTTCTCAAGGGGGAAGAAAAATGCACAAGTGAAATTAGAGGTCTGCCGAATTTTTATTTTTATTTTTTTGACGTAGAAACCCGCAGCCGCTACCCGTCGTGGAGCACCCGATTATCTCGAAGGGGCGTAGGCCCGACCACTGTGAGTGCGCACTGAATAAACCCTGTTTTATGTACAGTGGCTCGCAAACCACCTATGAGAGGTAAAGGGTCTGCCGAATTTTTGTTAGTTTCTAAGTGCAGTGGAGGTAGATGGAGATTGTGGATGTCTTTTCCTTTCAACATCCAAAAGTGAAATCCCTATTAAATTGACCCTCAGGTTATGAAAAAGGCATTAAGTTTTTTTTAAAAAAATTAGAAGAACATATGTGGATGTGGTTTCATTATGTAAATTGATGTCTTTTCATCTTTGGAAAGTTGTGTTACTCCTTTCTATGTAATGACTTATTATGGAACTATAAGTGGATTCCCAACTAGTGATAAGATTATCCATCTAACTCAGCTCGATGATGGTTATAATAACTAATGAGTTAGGTTTTGTGGGTTCGTCGTCTTGTCACAATTTGTTATAAAAATCTACTCTATAAATTATAGTTATGCTAAACTCTAACCATAAACATGACATAACTTTTTTTATTTGTTGGATTATTTCAATGATTTGACCCAATTTTACGTTCTGAAAAAGATCGTGTTGGATTGAAATGAAACCTTGTTAAGATATGAATCGACGCTCGAGTCTCAAAAATCCCATCCAAAGTTTACACTCAATGGACTGAGATGAAACTTCATAAAGATACAGATCAGAGGCTGCTATGGTTCCTTGTGTTAATTGTAAATCATGTAATTGAACTTCCTAAAGCAATGGCGAAAATAAATTAAAAGGAAAAATAAAAAATCTATAACCTGTGAATTATGCTAATGGCTGATGAGAATCCACGTAATTAAATTATCAAAGAGTTCTCACGTGAATCATCAAATGAAAATGACTTTAAAAAGAAAAAGGCAAAAAAAGTGGGCAAACCGACGATTTACAAGTGCCAAATTTCTATTTCATGCACAACTCTATCTTGCCACGTCGAAAAATAAATAATAAGCTAAAATTATAATATTACAATATATTTTTGAAATAATTACATTCATAACGAGTTATCTATATATATATATAAGAAGCTCTAATATAAAATTGATTATGTGCCGTCACAAGAAGTCGTATTAGTTCAATCTACTCTCTCTGTTTTGAACGTATTATATCAAAAATTTGACGTTACTTTTATGTACAATAACTTTTACGTTTATGTGAAACACCATGTTTGACTAGTTAATGGTAGAGTCTCCTCTCAAACGACGATGAAATATAAATGTAAGGATTTTCATTACTCATAATATTGTTGATCTTTTAAGAAGGATTACCAAGTATCAATATAGAGTCGGGGTTCATTAAGCTTGCGCGATCAATTATGTACATTTAAAGTTCGACTGTGCATTCAAATTTGAAGATAGGTGTGATCGAATGGAGCAGCAATCTTGTTGGATATGTTAAGGATATAATCTCACGTCGAATAAAAATATTAGCCACCATATATATACTTAATACTATTTCAATTTTCGAAATAGTTTAATGTAAGCTTGTTTTTTTAAATTCCAATGTGGAATAAAAAAAATGATTTGGACAAAGATGGCAGGCACTTGATCACTACCAAGTTCAATTATTAAAGTGTGGAATCAAGAATATTATGTGGCCATGCATCCCTTAGGGAATCTTTTCATAGTTTTGGATAAATACAACATGAATACACTATTATACTGTGCTTCTTGCCACTTGAATTAATTAATGTAATAAGAACAAAATCTAGAAACAATTAACATAATCCAAAACTTGTTTATAATATTAGTTAATTTGCTTAAGCCTACAATCTTATCAATCCCAAGTGGCTATGAGATAAAGTGTAGAGAAATTGAAGCACAAGTCCTTAACCTATGTGTTTTGTACAGATGGATCCTCAACCTTTAGATCTTAGCAGCTAAATTATCAACCTTTATGTTTATAGTTCTTCGACAATGGTTTTTGTCCAAATTACAAATTGGAGTATTGTCGTCTATATTAGAGTCCCACATTGACTGGTGATATTTACACGATCCACTTAATAAGGTGAGGACAATCCTCCCCTAACAAGCCAATTTTGTTAGGTTGAGTTGGACTCAATATCATTTCTAATATGGTATCAGAGCAGGTTCAACTTTGCGATGTTGGGTACACCCAATATCGATTTGTTCACAGTTATTTGGAATGTTCCACACTGTGCGTGAGGAGGCATATTAGAGTCCTATATTGGTTCTTAATAAGGTGATGACAATCCTCCCCTAACAAACCGATTTTATTACGTTGAGTTAGGCTCAATATCCTTTCTAATAGCCTACAAAAAAGAAGTGGAGAAATTCTCTGCTCTAGACCCCTATGTACAATTTCCTCATTCAATTTCATTTATGACATTTTCAAAAAGAAAATGGCTTTCATTTGCGAAGTGAGAGTACTGGAATATCATATTCGGCTATGCAATTTCAAAAAGAGGAAAGTATTATTCGTCCTGAATTTGTATACAACATTTTCATATTTGACAATGTAGGAGCAAAGTTGCATTCTAAATTGCTGTGGAATTCCATCACTATTATAAAGAAACTTAGACGCAAATGTAGGAAGAAATCGAAGGTGATGGACGATTTTGCTTTGGTAAACAAAAATGCGCTCGTGATAGTCAAATTCCAAATGCTTATTCAATGTAGATTTGACTATTAAAGTAAAAGGTTGAAGACGGTATTATCAATATTTGAAGATTAGAGACTTGTTTGTACAAAAATGTAAAGGATAACCTCCCTCATGCAATTTTATCCTAAAATATATTACAAAGTCCCAACATTTAATAAATTATTGTTTTTCATATAAAGATATATCTAATATGCAATAAAATGACATGTAATTACGTGCAAAGTCTGTTAGGTAGGTAGGATTCCGCTTGTTTTGTCTTGATTCATAATTACAATTAATTAGGATAGGATCAAGGAAGCAATATTCGTACTTTTATAAGATGGCAATGGGTCGGAACGCTACTCCGTTGAGGGATTTCCGATAGGCGGGATAGTGTTAAAATACTTCATTTTTCGTCGAATTTACTTATTTATTTTTAAAGTTAAAAGAGAAAGAGTCGGGTGCCCTCATTCTCATGTGGCAGTGACGAAGAGGAGGATATTTTGTCATTCCTAATTATTCAAAGTTGTTTAGGAAAATCTTGGAAGGCAAATTTTAATAATTTAAGCAAATAAATCAAATATAAACCGTGTTGTGATATTTCGAAATTCTGCACAAGAAATTTTAAATAGAAGTTTATAAAATCACAATACATGCTGATTTTAGCTAGCATGTAGAAATTTTCTCTTCAAGTAATAATATTCATATTCATAGACGCTACTTAATATAGACATTCTATATATGCGACGCTCCACATGATTTACAAGACCCAACATTTTACTTAGCCCCTGTTTGGTAAAAATTCAAATTCAAATTTTAATCTAAATCTAAATCAGTAACTAATTTTAATCCCACATTTTTTTTTAAAACCTACAACTTTTAAACTACACAGTCATCAAATTTTATCAAAATTTACTTAAAAATTTTAATTCCTACAAAACAGGGGCTTAATAGTACTCATTTTAATAGAATGACGCTATTCATAGGTACTATCGATCATACAATTTATGTAGCGCTCCACGTGGTTTAAAAGGCCTAACATCCTACTTATCACTATTCATTCTTGATATAAAGAAAAATAGTCACGTAGAGTTTTTAATACATATATTAGGCGGTACAACTTTTAAGCAATGTTGAACAAAAAATAAATTGTCTAGATAGGCAGTAAGATATAGGACCAAGTATACGAGGAAAGGCGATGCCACTTATATTTTTATCCATATTAGGGGTAAATTGGTAATTTTATCCAATGTCAATTAAATCTATAAGAATTATTCTTGGTGTACATAACCAAGTACATAGGGGTGTTCATAATATACACCCGACGGCCCCCTATTGGAGGGGGGCCAAGATGCGTGTACAATTCTTCCACAGATAATTCAAAGAACAAATGGTATTTG
>CAIGRB010080571.1:22511-36830 GCA_903798255.1 Fraxinus quadrangulata | reverse complement strand
AATCAAACCGATCCAAAATTTTCGGGTATTTTATAAATGGAATTGTCGGGTCTAATTATAATTATTGAATCAGTCGGATTCGATTCTATTCGATTTCATACCATAATTAAATTTTTTATCTTTTACAGCAACACTACATAAATACAAATAATGACATATTCATTCGTAGCTTCGATTGGCTGTTGGAGAGGGGAAGTTGGATTCGGCAGTCGACGGCTTCGATTGGGCGTAGATGTATGTTTTCAATTTATCAAATAATTTGGGGCTAGTGGACATGTGCTTACCGAATGAAAGTATGAAATTGGAAAGATAATAATAAAAACTTAAAAATGCCTAGGTCTTGAGCTAACAATTGAATTATTAATTGGGCCAAAAAATTAAAATAAAAAATTGAATTTAGAAATTGGGTTGGGCTAGGTAGGCATGAACTTGGCTTGGGAGTTGGAGCATTAATCACTAAATTAGTTAATTTGCTAATTTGTTAGGAAAAAATTAAAATAATTTAATTAATTCAATATAAAAAAATTTAAAAAATATTTAGATTCAATTTTTCAGTTCTTGATCTAAAATCGAGAATCGAACCAAACTCATCGGTTATCGATTCAAATATACGTTCGAATATTTAACTTATGAAGAATCACTCCATTCGATTCGGTTCGGATTTGATCCGATTCAATTCGAGAGTTTTATCCAATCCTATATATGAGAGCAGTTCGCATCCACAAATAAGGCTCCATTTGACCTGAGCTTCACGCGTCAAGTTGATTCTTAACGAGTCCAAGAATCCTACTCCACTCGACTTGGGGAAAAAAAAAGAAAAAAAGAAAATTCAATTCCACTCATAAACCGTCTCAAAACGAGTCTGAACGCTCATAAAGATTGTCTAACTTGCCACCCTTATGCCTAACCCCATCACGTGTCTCTCCCCCAGTACTCTATCTATCAAATATCTCTCTATCTGGGCATTTATGAATCACAGCTACATATGGTATACATACAGGCGCATTGTTGATCAAAGGAAAGCCCTAGATTTCAGTTTCAGGTTTGGAATAATTTTGTTTTGTGTTAAATTTTTCTGTATATATACGTGAATCTTTATATATAGGTTGTGGCGGTGGTTGTTACGGCAGCGGCAGCGGCGGTAGTGTGAAGAGTCCAGTAGTTGCTGTATGTCAGTAGATTGCGATTCGCATTGCGGTGGATTCGGCGAGCTTGCGAATCAGTTACAATGGCCACAACTGCGAAAAAGGCGACGCCTACTAGCATTTGTTGCGCTGCCGATGGTGGAAAATCGGCTGCTGCCGTCACCGCAGGTGTCCGACGTGAAACGGCTTCTGCCTCTGCCGTTGATTATAGTGTTCCGTCTGCGACTGCCGAAGATCAACAGGACAAAAAAGCTGCTACCATGGCGTCTGTGATCCGACCCGAGCCTTCATCTAACGCCGCGTCTAAAGGTACTCCTTTCTCATTATCATCATTCTTTGAATGCAGATATAAAAATAAGACGTTTATATAAATGTGTATATTCTTTCATTTTATATTTTGTTAATTATTTATTTTAGTTTTCGCATATAACGGTGGGATTTTGTGTGCGTCCGCACACAGTATATGTGTATGCATGAGCCGTGCATTTGATCTTACATCTTGATATCTTGATGATGGTCCAGTTCAAATGCTTCTTCTACATGTCTCATATTGTTCATTAACGTTATATTTTTATATTTTTCCTGTTTTTGCTAATTAATGATTAAATTTGATTGCATGTCTGCGAATAGAAATGAAAGGAATTAAATAGATAATTTTTTATTATTATTAGCTAGTCTATCTGTCAATTTCTGCCCCCAGAATATGCATAAGTTGCGTGCCTTTTACACACGAGAGATGCTACATGTACCTAAAATTTTACCAAATCTTTTACATAATTGACACATGGCCGCCCCCTACCTTTACACATTATGTCAAATTCAAGAGAAAAAAAGTCGAAAGGACAAGAAAGTTGACCTTGTTTAAAAGAAAATACTGGGATATTGAGGGTTTTTATCCTTAAAATGTGAATTTCAGGAATGATAAAAAAAGTGGAAACAGTGAGTGTTACATATGATTGGTGGATTGAAATCAGAGTTCGTCAGTAGTTAATGCTTCAAGTATTAGTGTTTTACAGCTAAAGTTGACATAGTTCACCATGTCAAATTCAAGTAGCTTTTACAGCTAAAGTTGTCAAATTCAAGTGGCTTTTTTGGCAGTGCTTGGAGTCCACAGTCCACACTGAAGTATGAATACTATATTGGTTATTTATTTTAATGCTCCAACTCCATCAGACTGCAGACAATTGTTTACTCTTCTACTTTATGAGGTTTTGATAATTGAATAAGAACACATACACATTTTATTGTGTATACTATACCATTCTCGAAATGCGTGTTTGGAAATAAAGGAGTTCAAAAGATTTGTCCTCTTATCAGTTGGATCACACCATCTAACTATTGTTTGCTTTTTGAGATTGCATGAAGCAATAATTTTATGCTAAATAGTAAATCTAATAAAATTACTTATATGTATTTCGATAATATATCTTGATCTTTATATCTGTTTTTGGTTAGTTCTTTTTTCCTTTTGCTTTTCGTTTGGGGAGGGGTGGTGGTGCTTGACATCTTGTTGTATCTGTTGGGGAGTTACATTGCTAAATATGTGGAAGGCACAGTTGGTTTCTATAATTGGCTTTGTTGTGTGGATGCAGTGGGTATTTCAATAGTTAACTATCTTTTCAAATAACGGAAAACACATTGAATTTTGTACCACGAATAATTTGTTAGCTAATAAAATAGGGAGTTTCTGTTGGGAACCTGGTGATGGGTTGGTTTTAGGATATCATCCTGGAATGATAAAATTTGCAAATAAGAGTGTGGGAACATTTGTAGTTTGTTCATCTCATGTGCTATATTCCGTTTGCTACCCACTCTGTACAATAGCATTATTTAAAATGTTTGATTCTGTGGGCAAAGCTTGGATATTTACGAACTTGAAGCATGACACTTTTTCTTTGTGCTTGTCTTTGGACTGAACATTAGGTGGGGAAATTTTGAATATTGGTTAAGTCCATACTCTAAGCTGAGTTTGCAGTTGGTTAATTAATTTTTAATACTTTGATTGTTCAGGGATCCAGGTCATACCAAGGGCTCAAACTGTACATCCTTTGGATCCTTTATCTACGGCTGAAATATCTGTGGCTGTGGCAACTGTCAGGGCAGCTGGTGCCACCCCTGAGGTTCACTCTTCAGTTTTTTCATCTCAGGATGATGCATCTGTTGTGATATTTATTGAGTGATCGTACAATTGTTGTTGTGTTTTGCCTCATTTACCATTTTCTCTCATTTTCAGGTGAGAGACGGCATGCGTTTCATCGAAGTGGTTCTATTGGAACCAGATAAACATGTGGTTGCACTGGCAGATGCCTATTACTTTCCCCCTTTTCAACCATCGTTATTGCCTAGAACCAAAGGAGGACTGGCAGTTCCTACCAAGCTTCCTCCAAGGCGGGCCAGACTAGTTGTCTACAATAAAAAATCAAATGAGACAAGCCTATGGATTGTTGAACTAACTGAAGTACATGCAACAACTCGAGGTGGACATCACAGGGGAAAAGTCATCTCATCCACAGTTGTTCTGGATGTTCAGCCGCCTATGGTATATACTCTTATATGGCATGGATATTTCTGTTCCTTGAGTACCTATTTTCTTTGGAATTCATACTTTTAAAGTTTATAAATGATGTTAACACACATCCTAGAACATTAAAATATACATGATTAATATTAGTCTTTTTCTGTACATTGGTTACAAAGAGTCACGCTTTCTTAGATAATTTTAATATTATATTTGCATTTCAATTATGTAGGAGTTGTGCATCTTTTTGAATAATGGTTATTTTTGGGTGAACATGCGCTCGTAAAAAGTATGTAAAATTGTTTATTTTTGCACTTGTTTATGTTTGATATTTTAGGCTCATGACAATTGTTGCTCTATAGGATTAAAATCACCTTCATGTATTTTTATTTATTTTTGCAAATAACCATTACAACCTCAGTGGATATTTTAGGCTCCACCAACTAAGGATAATGGGGGTTACAGTGTCCCTACCATGACATATATGGAACTTGCAAGATTATAAGAGAAGGGGTGTAAATTTGACCTCCAAAAGTAACAAATGTAAATAAAGCAGAAAATAAGGTAGTACCTCCTCATACAAAGATAAAGTTGCAAAAGTAGACTATTGACCTCTAACATTGGGGATATCATGTTTGTCAATCTGCACCAGAGCGTGTAATCGTCAAGAAAGGTTAAGGGGACCATACTCTTAGTAGTGTTGGTCCCAGCCCGTAGTGGTAAGTCAGTCTAGGACATGGTTTCCTTCACTATATATGGAAAATCGCGTCTTGATCAAATGAGAGGCGATGTCTGCTATATTTGAGAGTGCCTTAGATAGACCATGCCTCATGCTTGCTAGTGACGCAGTGTATTAGCCGAAGAGGAATATGCCTCTATCCACAAGTCTAATAGTCCAAGTCCTCGAGCGAGAATCCCATCCAAAATAGCTCGTAACTCAACTTCGAGAATGGGGAGATCACCATAAGAAGATGAGAATGCTCGGATGCACGTCCAACCTGGTCTCAAATAATATCCCCACCGCTGGAAAATTTGTTCTTGACATAACCATTAGTGTTGATCTATTGAGATCCTACCGGTAGAGTACGCCAACAAATCAAGATAGAGGGTGATGGGGTAGGGATCAGAGAGATATCAAACAGTGGGGCGATGTCTAGATCCCCTCGCTCATTGACAGAATGAAATAACGACCTGTGTGGAGTAGAGATAGTGCGGTAGACCCTCCAAATAATACGTTTAGGCTCCATAGAATTAGCCCTTCACTTTGCAACATTTCTCGCAGTCCAAATAAATCGAAAGATGAACAGAGGAATGATAATGAAAATCTGACCATAACGAGGACAAGCTGCCCTAAGATCTCTATATCTGGAAACGATGATACACTCCCTTAACCGACTAAAGTGGTATCTGAAATATGTTAGCAAAGTGATGTCATACATGGTCAGATATACTACTGCCTATGAATAAATATGGGAGGTCTCAATCTATGCATTAAGAGGTCAAGTGACAACCAATCCGTCAATGAATAGCAACATCAAATGTTAGTAAACCCTGCCACAGTCGTCAGGACAAGAAAGAGTCTGTCGTTGGTATGATGGAACTCCATCTCAACCGGTACATATTTTGAACCAAGCGGCCGATTAAACAAGCTGCCATGTAGAAGTGGTGGTGAAGTTACTATCAGGTGTATTCCTCCACATAATATGATCAAGGTATATCAGAACATAGGGTATGTTCTTCATGGGCGATAGTTACTTTGAATTGGGAATAATCAACGGAGGTTGTCACCAATGCCCTGTATATAGTTACATTGAATCAGTGGAACGGTAGAATGGGAAAGAAGATAGTTCATAATTGCTATTCTTTTATTGTGGTCAATGTACTTTAATTAATATGATAAGGGATTTTCTTACTCAATTGGGACTGAAAAGGCTTAAATAGTAACACCCATTATGGGAAGAAGGGATTATGTATGTATAAGCTAGTGACTTGTGCCAAGTGAGCTTTTTTCAGTTTTGGATCATGGGGTGTTGAGCCATTTTTTGATTGTCATTGTCATTATTATTATTATTATTTTGAAAATCTGTGTCATATGTGTACACGTTATGAGCAAATTTAGTAATAAAACCTGCATTACCTGTAAGGTGCAGAAAATTGTATTAGTAGACATTCAAATAATTTGAGCTGGCTTATCCTGCCCCTGCTCAGATTGTAAGATGTGCACATGTTTGCTAGAACTAAAATAATATCCTATATTCTTATTTATGTAATGGTACTTGTCCACCCAATCAAATGAATAAGTCAGATATGATTAAAGAACTTGTTTTTTACAATTGTCTCATCTTTGCGAAATTCAACAGTTCCTGCAACGGAGAAATTCTTATATTTAGTACTTACCCACACTCACTGAGGGAAACCACTGAAGGAAACCTAAAGGAACTCTAGTAATATTTCATCAAGGTTCATTAGGTTTTTTTGGTTCATTTGTTGATATGAAAGGTTTTTACAGTGTGGACCGAGATGTGATTCGAACCCATATAGTTAGATATTTTTGGATTATATATCTGGTTTTTGTTATTTTCGTTTTGTGTTCTGTGACGCAATACGCTATTATGTTCTTAACTTTGTTTTCCTTTTCTCCTGGTGTAGGATGCTGTGGAGTATGCTGAATGTGAAGCTGTTGTCAAAGATTACCCACCATTTATAGAGGCAATGAAGAAGAGGGGTATTGATGATATGGATCTAGTCATGGTTGATCCTTGGTTAGTTGAATGCACATAAAATGTTTGTCGGATTCACCCTACTAAAAATATCTGTTTTGTAACTCTCACACTTGGATTAAATACCCTTCTCTACAGGTGTGTCGGTTATCACTGTGAGGCTGATGCTCCTAGTCGCCGACTTGCAAAACCACTTATATTTTGCAGAACTGAGAGTGACTGTCCTTTGGAAAATGGCTATGCACGACCAGTTGAAGGAATTCATGTACTTGTTGATATGCAAAATATGTTAGTGATCGAGTTTGATGATCGTAAACTTGTCCCCTTACCTCCAGCTGATCCATTGAGGAATTACACTCCTGGTGAAACAAGAGGAGGAGTTGATAGAAGTGACGTGAAACCCCTGCAAATCATTCAGCCAGAGGGTCCCAGCTTTCGAGTTAATGGACATTATGTAGAGTGGCAGAAGGTAATTTTTTCTCATTTTATATTTGCTCTATTTATTTTGTGGCTTTGAGAATGTAAATGTTGAATTGTTGGTTGGCAGTGGAATTTTCGGGTTGGTTTCACTCCAAGAGAGGGTTTGGTTATCCACTCAGTTGCCTATGTTGATGGTAGTCGGGGTCGAAGACCTATAGCTCATAGGTTGAGTTTTGTGGAGATGGTTGTGCCCTATGGAGATCCCAATGATCCACATTACCGGAAGAATGCATTTGATGCTGGGGAAGATGGCCTCGGGAAGAATGCTCACTCTCTTAAGAAGGTCTGTTGTCTTTAATAATGGTTTTCAGTCTTTTCAGTTTAAATGTGCACATTAATTTGTCAATTTGGAATCTTAGTCTGAGGCAAGTTAACATTTCAGGGATGTGATTGTTTGGGATATATAAAGTACTTTGATGCTCATTTTACTGGAGGGGTTGAAACAACCGAAAACTGTGTATGTTTGCACGAAGAAGATCATGGAATCCTCTGGAAGCATCAAGATTGGAGAACTGGATTGGCAGAAGTTCGTAGATCAAGACGACTTACTGCTTCCTTTATTTGCACTGTTGCTAATTATGAATATGGATTTTACTGGCACTTCTATCAGGCAAGTAGAATCCATTTGATTGAAGATAGTGAAATATGTGAGTTTTGAGTTTATATGTTGTTCAACTGTCTGGATCCAACCTCCTAGTTTGCATTTTACCTAAACATGCATTTTAGTTAGTGATGTCCCTTCTTGCTAAATGGAGAACAAAATGGGTAAAGAAAATTCTTAAAGCACCCTCGCTCACCACCGCCTCTCTGTTTTCTCTTTATTCTTTTATTTTTCCATTTTTGGGGTTGGAGGTGGGGGTTAAGAGAGTTGATGGAAAAATCAAAGTTCATAAGGATTGCATTTCTATTGATTCTTTGTCATTACAAATTATAGAAATGATTTTGGAATGTCTTTATGCAATCTTTTCTGATTTAGTATCATGTATCACATCAATCATTTAAATAACTTCAGGACATGAATCCCTGGAAACATATCTATTAATTTTCTTATTACTTGTACTTTTATTGAAAACCATATATTCGTAGCTTCCTATCTGAGGTAGTCATGTATTGCACTAGATATCATTGGATGCAGGACCCTTGATCCATTTTTAAACAGATCTCAATTTTAATTTTTTTGAAAGGTAATAGCAAATGGACTACCATTCTCTAATTTCTGCAACTCAAGATGATCTTTCATATCAATGGATGCAGGATGGGAAAATTGAAGCAGAAGTTAAACTTACCGGAATTCTCAGTTTAGGAGCACTGCAACAAGGAGAATCTCGAAAATATGGCACAATGATTGCCCCAGGACTATATGCCCCTGTTCATCAACACTTCTTTGTTGCTCGAATGGATATGGCAGTTGACTGCAAGCCTGGAGAAGCGCACAATCAGGTATGCGGTCTAAAGTTAGTAACTTTCTCACATTAATTGCCAGTTCCACTATATCATATTAACTAACGGCAGTCTTCTCATTGATTTGGCATTAATACACCTGAAGTTAAAACTGGCCTGTTCTGCATTCAAAATCCTGCTTATGACCTTCTTTGGCTGCTCCATGATAAGTAATTTAGATTCAGATGCAACCCTGCCAAGATTACATAATTTATTTTATCCATTTCTTTTATTATTTCCATTATCTTCAGGTTGTTGAAGTGAATGTCAAAGTTGAAGAACCTGGAAAGGATAATGTTCACAACAATGCATTTTATGCTGAGGAAACTTTGCTTAGAAGTGAATTAGAAGCCATGCGGGATTGTGATCCTTTCTCAGCTCGCCATTGGATTGTAAGCATTTTGACCTGATTGCATGTCTATTAAGTAATTGTTTACTCATTTAACTTTTGTTTAGAATGAATTCAGTATGATGAAATCATTTTTTTTTAATCTTCAGCTTCTCATAACTACAGTGTAGAACCCCCCGTGTATTATGCATAGCTGATAAAACAAGCTTGACTTTTGGGACTCTATGTTACTCTTTAACAACTCAGTCACTGCATTGCACCCATGTTTTATTTAGAAATATTTTCCTTCATAATCCAATGCCCTCTTCAAATTTTTAATTCTAATCCAATCATCTTAATTGATAATTCCCTTGTATCTTTCCATGTTGCAGATTAGAAACACGAGAACTGTAAATAGGAACGGACAGCTAACAGGCTATAGACTTGTACCTGGTTCTAACTGTCTCCCACTGGCTGGTCCAGGGGCCAAGTTCATGAGAAGAGCTGCATTTCTGAAGCATAATCTATGGGTTACACCGTATACGAGGGGGGAAGACTTTCCTGGAGGAGAGTTTCCTAATCAGAATCCACGTGTTGGAGAGGGATTGGCTTCTTATGTGAAGCAAAATCGATCTCTGGAAGAAGCTGATATTGTTCTATGGTTAGTTTCATCGACTTTCTGAATTATGTAATGTGATACCCTTGTTTTACCCCGATCATGTTCCTTCTAATAATAGAACCTCCTAAATACCAAAATAATGGCTATTTGGGACAACATGATACAAGGAAACCTTTAGCTCAATGGCAGCAGCATGTGGTCAAAATGTTTGAAATCCATTGACTGTGTTAATTGCAGGTATGTTTTTGGAATCACACATGTTCCTCGGTTGGAAGACTGGCCGGTTATGCCAGTCGAACGCATTGGTTTTATGCTTCAGGTGAGTTATGAGAGTGATAATGTCCCATTTTGAACCTTTTTATTTTGCAGTTTGTAATTGGTCGATCATTCAGAAGCTGCAATAACATTGAATTCATATAAATAATTGTCTTCTCGTTGTACTTTTACGTTTCCTTTTCACCATTGCTTATTGTATTAGCATTGATGGTTGTGGGTGCGTTCAGCCACATGGATTCTTCAACTGCTCCCCGGCAGTGGATGTCCCGCCTAATGCTTGCGAGATGGATGCCAAGGAGAATGACGAGAAAGAGAAGCCTTTGCCATTTGGTGTAATAGCAAAGCTTTGAAGGGATACCCATGGACCTCTCTTATGATAGTATTGTATTTCAGATTTTTAATGTTTTCTGCTCATTTATTTGCTTTGTTAAGCCGAGCATTCGCTATATACTGGATCGGCTAGAAGTTTTTATAAATATTTCTCGTATTCATAATTCTTAGAGCATGCTTGGTAAAGATTTTTCAAGTTTATAAATCGATCAAACGTCATTGTTAATTACCCTCACGATTTTTATTCACTTTTTAAGTTACATTCCTTTCTAACCCACTTGAATACTTATTAGCCAAGCAGCACTTGCCGCTTGCTTGGTAGTGTTTTCAAGTCGGATCCTCTATAAAATATATGGATAAAAGTTCGATCTAATGAAAGTTAAAATTAAAACTTTACTCTTAATCTTGTTTGGTATCTCTCTTTCATAATATTATCCACCAGTAAATATTAATTTAATTATTTTATTCTTGACTTTTGAAGTCAATGTAAAGAGTTAAATGTTGTCCTCTATGTACCCCACACTACTTGAAGCTTATTGAACCATTGACTTTGACCCAACTGTTCACCTTAAAACTTTATCGGGTCATTGCTTGGATCTTTCCCATGATTTTCCCACCAAGAAAGTCATTTCAGCCTTCTTTTAATTCAATGTGGAAATAAATATTGCCCCTTCCCTTACTTTTCTGACATTAAATAAAAGTGTAAATTCCTCCAAGTTATTCAACTTTTCAAATGTACAATAGTCACATCTCCATTTGATGTCTATTATTTAATTTGAGTAGTCACCATATGGTTTTTTAAATAAGAAAGTCTTTTTTAAATAATTTACTCCTTTACTTAATGTGCCATGAGTGGACATTTAATGTATAAATAGACATCTTTTACTAGGTGAGGATACTTTGAACACAATGCTAAAAGTTTAGATACGTGGGTCCATAAATGAAATGCTAGGATTGTTTGTTTGAGAGATATTTTTTTTAAATTAAAAATGATTTTTATTGTGGAATATGTGATCGAAAATTGTGTATCTGACAAAATGTGTAGTTGAAATAATTTTGGGAGAAAATTAGAAAAATCTCTCGTGAAATTTAATTTGGTGAAAGCGATTTTTCTGTCTTCCAGATTTATCATAAAATCAGATAAATTGAGTCTTAAAAGAGTCGTAAAGAATGACATTCAAAACATAGTTGAAAGCTTGTATATATTACGCTTGAAAAATTCCTAACACGTACTCTCTACGTTCATATTACTTTATAAAGATACATTTGACTTAAAAAGGAGACTCTTAAAATTAAATATTTAGCCCTTGAGCCCATCTTTTGAGAATAATCGTCGTAAATAATTAATTAATATTTTTTTTTGAAAAATAATAAAAAGTATTTTTATTTATTTTAAGTGTAAAATTATTTTATTAAAAAATTATCTAATTAATTCGTTTTAAAATAAAGTTATATGTACATTGTTGATCGATAATGTAATTGATATTGGCAAAAATTTGGACAGTGATATGATGATTGTGGTTAAAATAAATGGTGTAAATCTAATCGTATGAAAGAGTTTAAACCTTAATGTAAAACACATACGGATTATTTATTTTAGAGTGTGTTTGATGCACATTTTATAGGAGAAAATGTATTTTTTTTTTGTGACGTGACGATGAATATATTGATTAAAAGAAAAGGAAAAATTATTAGCAGCCACATAATCCTATATTATTATTGCACTTCAAGTCTCCACAACCATCGCTGCACGGCGACTTCAACTTTCCCTCCGCCGAGAAAAGCTTGAATCCATGGGAATGGCAGAAGTTGAGAAATCCATTCAAGAAGAGCTTTCTCTTCCAATTCTCCTCGCAAAAAGAGTAATAAAATCAGCTAAAGAAGCTGAATCCTTCAAGCCTGAAAACAACGACCTCGCCACCCAAGTAGCCCAACTATCCCAGCACCTCAGCGCCATCGCCCGCCTCACCACCGCTTCCTCCAATATCTACGACCGCCCCATCCGCCGTGTCGCTGCCGATATCACAAAATCGCTCGACCGTGCTCTCGCCCTCTGCCACAAGTGTAAACACAAAAAGACTAATGTTCTCCGGCACGTTCTGTCGATCACCACCACCACTGACTTCAAAAAAGTGGGTACTCTTCTAGAATCTTCTTCAGCTGATGTTCATTGGCTTCTCTCAATTTTTAAACCCGATTCAGAAAATGGGACTATAAACTTATCTTTACCTCCAATTGCTAGTAATGATCCGATGTTAGCTTGGGTGTGGTCTTATATAGCTGCCGTGCAAATGGCCCGCGCCGAGGCTGCTCAGGGGCTGGCCACATTAGCACGGGATAATGATAGATACAAAAAAATTATTGTAGAGGAAAAGGGGATTCCTCCATTATTGAAGCTGTTGAAAGAAAAATCGAATCCTGATGCCCAAAACGCAGCAGCAAATGCACTTTGTAATTTGGCAGATGATCAAAAGCGCATTAAAGTTATCGCTGATGCTCTTGGGATTCAGATCATTGCAAAGGCGCTATCAGAAGCGTCTATGAGGGTTCAAGTGATGGTGGTGAATTTGGTGTCGAGGATGGTGGAGAAGGATTTTGAAGTGCAGGAGGAGTTTGGGAACGAGAATGTAACGAGGCCGCTAGTGAGCCTTTTGGGTATGGATGTGGATTTGGAGGATTTTAAGGATGTGGGGTCAAGTAGGACGGCTACTAGTTTGCATTCATTGGTTCATATTAATAAAGAAATGTCGAGAATGGTTGGTAGCGGTTTGAGTAGTGGTGGTAGTTTGGATGGGAGTCGACAATATATTGGTAAGAAGGAGAAGGAAAGGGAGGGAGAGTCGATGGAGGTGAAGTCGAAGCTTAAGGTGAGTTGCGCGATTGCATTGTGGAAACTAGCTAGGAGGAGTTTATTGAATAGTAAGAAGATTACCGAGACTAAGGCCTTACTTGTTTTGGCGAAGATTATCGAGAAAGAGAAAGGGAAATTGCAGATTAATTGTTTACTAGTGGTGATGGAATTGGCTGCAGTTGCTGAGTCTAATGCTGATCTTAAGCGTACGGCTTTTAAGCCATATTCATCCGCTGGAAAAGCCGTTTTGGATCAACTTTTGAGGGTGATAAATGAGGAGAGAAGTGTGGCTTTGCTGATCCCAGCTATTAAGGCAATAGGGTGTTTGGCGAGGACGTTTCCAGCTAAGGAAACACGTATAATCGAGCCTTTGGTTGCTCTTGTTGGTGATAGGAATTCTGAAGTGGCCGCAGAAGCAGCTAAAGCTTTGGGAAAGTTTGTTCGTGATGATAATTTCAATCGAAAGGAACATTCTAAGGCAATTATTGAGTTTAATGGGGTGCCAAAACTTATGAATTTGTTGAGGACAAGTGATCGAGGCCAGTTGCATTTGCACGAGCTCATATTGCTATGTAACCTTGCAATAAATGTCGGTAACAGCAAGTCTCTCGAACAAGAAAGAGCATTGAGTGTGCTCGAAAGGGCAGCCCGACATGTTGTACTGCAGCATCCTGATTTGAGAGAATTGTTTTCTAAGGCCATACACCAGCTTACTCTATACCAGAGTGGAGCTCATACTCAGGCTCACCTTGCAATTGAGTGAATGTTTGAGGTTTTAGTACTGTAAAAGTGATTTTCGGACCATGAAATTGATTGTGTATAACGCTTGTGGATTAAATAATTGTAATATCAAAAAATTACCTATTATTGTTACTTCGAATAGAGAAATGATTTGCATAGCCAACCTCAATATTATTATGACTATGGCTTAGTTTGTCGTCGTCGGGAGGGGGAAGAGGGTCGGCTTTTTGCATGGCATTCTTAATGCTAGTATGCACAATGCGGGTGTACAATAAGTGGCACACACATATATATAGAAAGGTGTAATTTGGAGAAGAGTAACATTTGGAGGTCATGTTTCATACATAATACTGAATAAAATTAAGTACGATTAGTGAGTTATGAGACTTACTAATGTTTGATTAGATGAGTGTGAAACAATGCTAAAAACCTCTCTTTGCCTATCTCAACTTCTATATTTAAATTTCACGTGCGTGCCTCCGAATTTCTATACAAAGAATGATTATTAGCATTAATTTCCTTTTAAGTTTTATCTATACATTAGTGAGTTGTAGCACATAATTTGCGCTTAGTGGTATTCAATATTGAAACCTGCTATATGTACAGGAGGGGTGACAACCCCACCCCCACCCCCTCACAATAGGGGGGCCCACCTACCTAAATCGGCCCCTAACAATAGAGGGGCCCACCTACCTGCCGGTAGGGGGGTTGTCAACCTCCCCCCGGTACAACAATAATATCCATTCAATATTAGTTTCCAAAACATTTTCCAAATGTTACCCTTCCACAAAATCACACCTTTCAATTTGGACATGAATAAAGCTTTTTGTACACCAACATCCCCCTTACAATAGGGGGGGGGGGGGGGGGG
>CAIGRB010080569.1:0-34324 GCA_903798255.1 Fraxinus quadrangulata | reverse complement strand
TTTTATCATCTTCATCATATTCTTCTCTAGACTTTGGAATAGTTTGATCCGATTTTTGATCAACTTTAATAACCTTAGTAAGCTTATGAAGACCAAATTCAATAACCTCCCAGACATTATAATCAATTGATTGAATATAAATCATCATTCTAATTTTTCAATAATTATAATGTGTACCATCAAACGAAGGAGGACGATTTGTAAAATGCCCCTCAATTGTGTAATAGGTGGAGTTATATTGAATCATAGGTTAACATCGAAAACATAGCACATGTAGTCGTTCAATGTGTACAAGTCCTGTATGATGTTTCAAAGCATATTTTACTAATTTTGGAGTGAATCGATACCTCATGACCCAAAACGGAATCTGACCGTTTTAAACGTATAGCCGACGTTTCTACTCATTTAGTATCATTCATGCCCGTAACCACATGAGAGTTTAGGGATGAGAGTTTTAACTATAGTAAGTCACTCTCTGGTAGTAAACTACACTACATTTGACAATAAAGAAAAACTAAGTAGCAAGTATGATATCCAAAACATAGCACATGTAGTCATTCAATGTATACGAGTCATGTATGATGTTTCAAACACTGTTTTACTAGTTTCGGAGTGAAATAGATACCTTGTGACCACAAACGGCATCTGATCATTTTAAACGAAGGGTTTCCGTTTATGGTTTAGGTTTTAGGGTATATGGTTTAGATTTTAGGGTATAGGGCAAAAGAGAAAAAACATGTAATTATTCAACATGACTTTTTAAACAATTAAGTACCGTTTTAACAAATTTTGTATTTGTTTCACTTTATATTCCCTCGTAACTATGTGAAAATTAATGAAAAACGTGTTTTAACTGTATTTGAAGTGAAATTTAGAGTTCGTAACTATAATGACATGCTATCGTTATAAACAATGTGTTGACATTTTAACTAATTTTGTGTTTGTTTCACTTTATATTCTCTCGTAGCGACGTAAAAAATGAAAGTAAAATTTTTTTCACTATATTTAGAGTAAAATCAGTAAATAAAATTAAACTTCCAAGATTGATAAAAATAAATAAATAAATAAAAGTTCACACGATAGTGATCAACAACATTGTTCCATAAGTAAACTATACTATTCTTCACTATGAATGAAGGTAAGTATCCTAAATTCCATTATATTCAATTATAGACAAGATACTCTAAAAATTAGTTTGTTTTAACTTATATAAGTCTTTTAAGATGTTCAAAAATATGATGGAATAGTTTTAAAGTGAAATCAAAACATTGTAACCCAAAATGACATGATGACATTTTAAATGGTTAGTTACCATTTCAACTAGTTTTGTGTTCATTTCACTTTATATTCACTTATATTTATATAAAAGTTAAACGAATTCAAGTTTTTACCATATTTGAACAGCAAGTTAGATACAAAGTTCATCCTATAGTGACCAACATTATTGTTCCGTAAGTAACTTACACTCTACTTCACTATGAATAAATGAAAGTAATACAAATTCTATTATATTCCAATTGTGAGATAAGATATTCAACAAATTAGCTAATCAACATATACAAGTCTACTAAGATGTTTCAAACTATGATTGACTAGTTTTTGAATGAAATCGAGACCATGTGACCCAAAACAACATCTGATCGTTTATGGCTAACGTTTTTACTCATTTAATGTCAATTTTGGTTCATTCACGCCCGTAACCACATAAAAATTTAGGAAAAAAAGTTTTAACTATATTTCAATGTTGCGATCAACACATTTGTTCAAACTATAGTGAGTCACTCCATAATATGGTAGTAAACTACACTACGCTTGACAATAAAGAAAAACGTAAGTAGCAAGTATGGTATCCAATACACAGCATGTGTAGTCGTTCAATGTGTACGAGTCATATATGATGTTTCAAACACCGTTTTACTAGTTTCGGAGTGAAATCGATATATCATGACCCCAAATGGCATTTGATCATTTTAAGGTATATGGTTTAGATTATAGGGTATAGGGTTTACAAAACAGAAAAACATGTGATCGTTCAATATGTACAAGTCTTATATAATGTTCACTATTTTACTAATTTTGGAGTAAATTTGAAACTCCTTGATCCAAAACGATATGTTGTCATTTTATATTTAAGGGTACCATTTAGGGGTAGAGTATACAAAAATACAGCACGTGTGATCGTTCAATATGAACAAGTGAAATCGAGACCATGTTACCCAAAATGACATAATATCATTTTATAAGTATGACTACCATTTAGGGTATACAAAACATAGCACGTCTCCCATTGAAATCGACCCATCACCTAAAATGACACATGAACGTCTTAAACGTATGACTGCCATTTTTTTAATTCAGTGTTCAGTTCGCATCATTTTTGCTCATTCAACTCGGACAAGTCATCTACGATATTCCAATACTTGTTTTGTAGTGAAATTGAGACCTCGTGACCTAAAATGGCATGTTGTCATTTTAAATGTATAACTGCAGTTTTTCAGATTGGGTGAATTTGCGTAGTTAATAATACAATCTGTTTTTCCATTGCATAAATATACAAGCTATCATAAAAACGGCAACTCCGTTTCAACCCTAACTGCTTCAATGTTTGAATAAAACATTCATACAATGGAAAACATAGAAAAATTCCATAACAACACTAGTCAACATCCATACACATGTTCCACAATCAATCAATCCCTAATCAATCACAAAAATCAATACTAACTAGATAAAATCAGCATCTAAGTCCTATATCCTCCAACCACATAAAATTGAAAAATATACAAAGAAAACAATTATGGATGGAAACACATAGCTAAAACTTCAGTAGCTAGTTTCTTCCTCCAACTTTGAATCATATCATCAGATATAAGTTTCACGTTTAGTCCAACCAACAAAAGTTCTATAAACTTGATAGAGTATATTCCGCAACCTCCCCTACAAAGATATTTGCAATAATAAATACAGCATATGAAGTATCAAAGCAATGAAAATATAACGAATGTTAAGTATGGATTATTTACACATTGTTTTTTGCAGAACATCTACATGTAGATGCCAATCAAACTAGTTTTGTGAATAATTTTCCCCAAAAAGGATGACCTAATTTAATTATGTCTAATTCAAATGCAAAATGAGGTATGATGAGAGAAACTAATAAACAACAATTCATAAGATCCCTTAATGAAAACAACAAGAAAGAAATCATTATCCAAATCCACAAGGATTATAAATTCTGCCATAAATATCCCAATATAATATTCGATCATGCATTTTTTTTGCAATTTTGAAGTAATTAAATGTTAAAGTAAAACAAAAGGGTACCAACTAAGATAAACAACATCGTGTGAACATAAGCAGCTTTGGGTCCAAATGTGCCTTAACGACCTAAATCACCATTCCCTTAATTTATACCTAATTAGTGTTATCTCCACTTATTAAGGTATTGCATAAGTCACCAGTTCTTAAGACCTATGATAAAGAATCACCAGTCTAATAGTTTTTTTACAGAACTTACCCTTTAACTTGTAGAGTTGTAGGCATCGTTAGCACACATAGAATTCTTATATTAATTCTCAGTTTTGGTCGACTCACTCTATAATGGAATAAAATAAAATTGTTAGGAGCCAGAAATAGACGTATGTCATGAAATGGACGTTAATAAAATCAGCAACGAAACTTCATGATGTTAATTTCATAGTAAAATAAGGTTCGACGATTCAAGATCATTGAAGGACGAGTGAAAAATTTATAAGTCCGAATCATTATTCATGGTATTGTCATGTATCTAATGCTGAAAATTGAAACCCATTTTCCCCATTTTCTTTTTAAACTATATTTTAGGCAGTAAAGTTCAACATCCAAATAGGAAACCATTTTCTTTTTAAACTACATTTTAGGCAATAATAATTCAATAGCAACACTCTCTACTTGTGGAAACTTGAAATTAAATAGGAAACCAAAATGTCCATGGATGACTACTTTCTACATTTTCTTGCTGTAGCAACAACAAATTAAACGCTTTCTCAGTGTTTATATATTTCTTGTAAGAAGACAAAATGAAGACAGAAGAAAATATGATAATCACATTAAATCAGAAGAACTTCAATGCACAATATTCTCAAATTTTTCCTTTCCACCAATGAACTTAATGGTAAAAACAAATATTTTCAACTTATTTTAGGTTTATTACACATCTAATTATCTGAAATTAAACCCCAACATACAATACAAAAATAAATGTGAAGCCCCAAACACCAAATAAAATTTTAGACACTTAAAATAAATTCAAGTTCAAATAATTCGTAATTATTGCACCCAAAAGCAAATAGAACAACAAGAAACAAAAGAATGAAATACAAAGCACATATTAATATTTCTTAGAAACAAAAGACTTTTTACCTAGGGTTAGTTGAAACATTTTTGAAAGCAATGGATAGCAGTAGGAGTTAATGAATGTGTTGATGGTGGTGGTGAAGAAATGAAGTCGAACTTGGAAATGGTATATTGCAAGAAGCCTTGTGACAAGATAAAGGAGATAATGAAATTTTTTGACGTGAAGGAGATGTTGTTTTTGAATTGGGGAAGAGTTATTATTTTGGTTTGTCATATTTTGTTTTCTTTTGCTTTAAGGGTATTTTGGGTAATGAGTATTTACTAGATTAAAGGATTTATTTTAATTCTTATACTCTAGTCAAAAGCTATTTTTCCAAACAACTTTACAAAATGGGTTATTTCACCCAATTTCCAAAGAAAATTTTTGCCCATAGGGGTTCAAGTGACCACCAGGCCACCCCTTGTGTCCCGCCCCTTGTATATCATAAATATTTTGTTTCGTCTTTACAAAAAGTAAATTACTATAGTTCTACAAGTTATTAGACACAATCCGGACAACTCATAATAATAATAATAATAATAATAATAATAATAATAATATATGGGAAATAAATAGATTATCAACCTTTATGAGTTCCAAAAAAAAGGTCCCTAATCGTCCCTAATCGAGAGCAGTCTATCAACCACTCCCCAAATAGTTTACTGACCATGACATGTTAGGAGATGCATGATTTATCATATAACCTGGACGTGCTTAATAACCGAATGACGGTTATATTCCTCACTCACCCAAATGTTGGAAATTTTTTAAAGAATCTCAAAACTACCTTGCACACGGACAAGAACCTCCTAACATATGGACGAAATTGTCTACCTACAAATACCCCCAAAGGATGTCATGTATGGTTAATGCCACTCTTACCAAGATTCTTACTTCTGTACTTTTCTTTTCTCTTCGACATTACCTTCCCTTTTCCATTTATTTACTCTCATGTTGGAGGTCAAATGAGAGAGAACCTCTTTTTGTAAGTACCAAGTTGCAGAAATGGCTCGCACCACCTTGTTTAGAAGTGTTCATATAATCTAGACATATTTCGACAATATTATCTAAATACATGCATGGGATAAACCATTGTTACCGTATAGTCATATAGTGGGACAACGCCATTACATTAAAATCTAAAATATGTACGAATTCTAAACATTTTATTAACATATCGAAAAGGAGACCTCCTTAATTTACATCAAAAAGTTTAAACCTAATTTTACAAAATTACTAGTACAAGTAGAGCCAATAACTTGTTCACAGTAAAATCTCCATGAACTTGAGCCACGGCAACCCATTAATCTTGGTAGGCTTAGCACAACTCGAAATCGGAGCCGTCGTCACATGACCGCCGTCTCGGGAGGCTTCCACTGCCTTCTTTGGGCACAGAAAAAAGTTCCTTGACCCCAATACCAATAACTTCTCCTCCCTGTTTAAACCTGCAGGCCCCACCATGAAAACAATTGTTTAATAAACCACATAACTATTTATATTCACCGTTTGGATTATTTTCTTCTCGCTTTGAAGAAGGTGTACAATTCTTGCAAAAATAAACATGTTTAATTATAAGAAAAATTATGTTTGTCTTTCGTTCTTTCAAAATCATTTTTTTTAATATACATATTTATTTTTAACCATACATTTATACAATAAAATATTTTAAAAAATTCTTTCCTTTTTAACTACATATTTTTTTCAAAAATTGACTATTTAAAACAATGTTTCCCAAAAAAATTGACAGCAAAACAAGGGTTTAAAGTAACAAGAAAACAAGTTATTTTTCTGGAAAGTAACAAGAGGAGTCATGGAAAATCAAAGGCTAATGACAAAGAATTAAGCTTACTTTCTAGGCTAAACTGAGAGTAATGGAGGTCGAAGCCGGTAGGGGCTGTAGATAGGAGAATCAGCCGCCTTCCCTCCTTGGAATACTGTCTCAGCGCCGCCGCAATCAAATCCTCCACTGTGGCCTCCGGCGGCATCACCACCTGTACGGCGCCAAGGCTTCTCTGTATTGTCACATTCAGCAGCAATTTCGTCAGTTCACGCCTCTCTTGCATCGCCGGTACTACATCCGGAACCGCTGCACCAACTCTCTTTCTCGCCACCAAGTCCGGCACCGTTCTTGGCCGGGGCAGCATCCCTTCCTCGACCACCCTTCCAGTTCTTCCGTGAAACGACGATGCTTTTTCTGATGATAATCCCTTCCTGTAGCTCTTCTCGTGGCCCCCTTTACGGCAATTCTTGGGAGTCGGCATGAAGAATTATATATTTGTAAAATTGTAATTATAGAGAAAATTGAAGGAATGATAGTATGCTTATATTGTGGGTGGAGAGCGGAGCATTATTGGAAGCCATATGATTACTTGACTGGTTATTGCATGAAAAATTATTTTAGCAGAAAGAGTAAAAGGAAAATATATTATTCATTTTCGTTCGCTTGGATGTGTTATATACTAATATTTCGTATCGGTCAAGTCTCTCGATTGTTGAATTGTTCCCAAATAGTGTATACAGTTTTAAGTTATGTGAATACTTGGGTTGACTGGTAAGTGCACTAGAACTTGTTCTTAGTAGAAAAAGTAAAATGATTAATTTTATTATTATTGGAAATTACAATTATTCATCTTGCACCAAGTAATTCTAAAATTAAGTAATTCCAAAAATTGGTAGAAAGTTTACCTATGCAGTAAATTAAAAGTTACCAAAAAATAATTTTTTCTATTTGATCAAACTCAAATATTAATTTTAACTACGCATTCATAATTATTAGCCATTTATTAAACAAACATTTCTTGGACCCAATACTATTCATCCTAAATATATAGTAATAATTTTAGTCGATTTTACCTATTCATCCTAAATATATAGTAATAATTTTAGTCGATTTTACTCACTTTCTCCGCATGACATATTTAATTTTTTTTAAAAAAGATTTAGTATTATTATATATTTTTTGTTATGCCTGCTCCTCGCTTGGAGACCACATAGGAGCCGCATAAGAACATGATACATGAGACCCTCATCAAATGCCACGTAGGGCTCGCAACTATTGGGTCGTCTTCTCGGACATGATGTGCAAATGCCAAATAGGTTTGCTAAGGCGACCATCTGGGGGCCAATCCTCAACGATGTCCAAGTGCGCAACCAAATTCGAAGGTTTACCTCACGATGACCCAGTGGCTGAAATTATTCGGTAGTCATGCCACGCTTGCCTTGGCGCTTCCAATTTATGGCTAAAAGGAACAAAGGACGGTTACAATGCCTTAAAGAGACTCAAGCATATGTTCCCTATCAAACGCAACAGTGCAACAGCGTTCCACGGGATGTTCCTAAAAGATGTAAAAATATTATCATTGTACTTCGTTGCAGACATTTATCTAATTAATTAGGAAAGTTCAAGAAGGGGGGACGGAAAACATTTGTAAGACAGTTAAGTTAGGGATCACCTTCAAATACATAGTCACGAATACAAAAGATATAGAATCAAATATATGATTGTAACATGATTGACCCTTCAATAAGAGATCAAATTAGTCGGTAGATTGAACAAAGTTCAAAGATATCTTACTCAAATCCCCTATAAATAACCTTGACTTTCACAAACCATAGATATGTAGTATTTGAAAACTTAATACATACTTTATTTATTTATTTCTGTCACACCAATTTTATGATATCTGATTTGAGTATTGAAGTGCTAATGATTGCTCAACCACTTCTAATACGATCGATCTTAGAGCATCTCCAATGAAATGTAAATTACACCAAAAAATGTCACATCATTCCAAAATGCTTTTATAGCAAAGAAAGTGGTGAATTATGTCTAGCACACTGTTTATATGTGAAAGGTGACATCCTCCACTTTATTAATTATAATTTATCTTCATTGCATGTTGTATCCATTTACTTTTTTATATCTATCTTCACTCTTTTTCTACGTCCTCTTTTTTTTATACATGTGGCCCGCAATTAGGAAAACCCACATCACTATTGGAGATGTTATTCTCTCCATTCCCTTTTTGCTTGAACGTGAAAAACGATTCACATTGTTGCATTTGAGACTCTAGTGTCCTAATGTGTATGTTGACCTCAAAAAACAAAAATTATTTTTTAATGTTAGCAGTAAAGTTTTTTTGTTGGATTTTTGGAAGGATTTTGCTTCCTTTTGGGAGTTTTGAGTGTGTTTTTGGTGAGTTTTTTGTTTGAAGGAAGAAAAAGAAGTTATCGGAGAATTTTAGATTGGAAAGGACACTTCAATTGGAGAATACTAAGATTTTCAAGAGCGTCGACCCTACTTTTGCATTGGTTCGAGGCGGATTTTCTAGAGTAGAAGATTGGGTTTCTAAAATTTTTCTTCCTTTAACATTTTAACTCTTTTTAATGTGTTAATATCCCTTTTTTTAAACAATTTTTGGGGACTTTTTGATCATTTTTGTGAGCGAAAACACTCATCATTATGATGTAAGTCATAATCAAGTCAAAGTTTTAATGCTTTGATTGAGTTTTGTGTTTTCGTGACAATTGTCATGTAATTTGTTATATACACAATTTGTTTGCATATGTGATCACATTGATTCAATTGTGTTAGAACTCACAAAAAATGACGAATATGTCTGAGATCGAACCGAGACCTTTGTTTCTGCCTATTTGGACGAGGCTTTCTATTGTTCATTATCCAAGTGTTAGGTTTGGGAACGTCTTTGTTAGATGGTGCTTCGTAGGGATGATACCGGTTCCATTCGGGGTCGGTTCGGCCAAAATCATAACCGCACTACCATATTTTTGGCCATACCATAACCACGTAAGCAGTTCGATTCGATTAATAACCACGAAAATAAATTATTTTTTATAAGTCCAAACTCGAAACGTCAAATTGAAAAGAAAAAAATATGAAGAAAATTCAATAAAAATAAAATCACAATACTAAGCCAATTTAGAAAACAATATCCAAAATGAAAATGGAAACAATATCCCAACTTCCAAATGCAAAATTCGAATTTAACAAACAATATTATCAATATAGGTCAAGACTCTTACTAGCATAGATCAATCTTCATTCTTCCCCACAACTCTTACTAGCATAGGTCAAGACTCAAAACTATTCCTATTTAGTAAATAAGACATGTAATTAGAGTAATAATACAACCATGCTACCTAATAAAAAATGATCTTAATTGACGATTTAAATAAAAAAAATGTACATCTTCGTCAATGTCCTCACTAAACCTTGCACAAGCTCCGGAGTATGATGAAGGCGCAGAATTTTCTACATACAATAGAAAAAAATTAGCAATAAAAAAAAAAGTGCATGAATGACAAATATAAAATAATAAATCCTACCATGAATATCAGTTCAAAGCTAATCCCGAGCACACATTAAAATTTCTTAAGTTTTCAGGTGAAACCTATTTCTATGTGGACTCATAAATCTACCACTTGTACTAAACGCCGACTCAGATGCCATAGTAGATACTTCTTGTAGTTTGACTTTTTTTCTCGTTCAACTTTGAGGTGAATTGAATTGAATATATATTTTTATTATCCAATCCCATACTTAAAAGACCTAACGCCTTTGACTTTATTGCTGTGATTGAGAGGGAAATAGTGAAATTAGGGTTGATGCAAAAGCAAATGGCTACGGACCACTCAATGACTTCTTATATGTCGACAAAGTTATTTTTTTTTTTTTTCAATTTAATGGAGTGAACAGTAGGAATCGGATTGTGAAGAATAGGATCTGGATAGGTTTGAAAATGAGGTCCAGAAGAATGAACAGTGAAAGGTAAATTAATAAAGTGTTTGCAAGATGATAAGTTTTGCTTAACCATAAAACTTATAAGTTCTGAAAAGGAGATGACTGAATTTAGATCCAGCAGTGAACCTTAAATAGAAGCAAACACAAAATGGAAACTCGCTAATTTCAATACAATGTCGAAAATATATTAATAAACATTTGTTGATTTAATTAAATGCCTATATTTAAGTTGCATAGAAAAAAATGCATCCTGTGAAAATTTATGAAGAAAGTAAGACCTGAAACGTTGTGAAAACGTTTAGATTGAAACTATAATTTTTTTGATGAATTTAATCCTTTAATTTTTTATTAATTTTATTTTTTTATATGAAGTTGCCTTGATTTTCATTCGATTCAAGTCCAAAGGATTCTTTTCGCTATTGACAAATTATGAGTACAACTTAAACAATGTTTATCAAGTTTCTAATTTAGCAAATGAATGTTTTAATAACGACTGAGTCTTGCTCGTCTTATATCCAGAACACCCACACGTCAATTTTTTTTTTGACTCAACATCTATGTTCAGTTATTGAGTTATTTAGGGTTGATTTGGCATAACTTTTGAAAAATCAAAATGAGTTTTGAGACCAAAAAGTTACTTTTTGAACCCATTTGGTTAATTTTATGAAAGTTATTATAATAGTTAGAATATCTTTTAGAGGAAATTGGTCCAAAAACATTTACGGAATATGAAGTACTTTTAAAAATTAAGTTTACTTTCTCTAAAATCTCTTCTACAAAGAGTAAAAGTTAATGCAAAAACATGTCAGACGAGTCCTTAACGTGATTTGAAATGTTAACCACAAAACTATTCTTTAAGCACTACTTAATTTTTAAATAAGTTCATGTTTTGTTGTGCTTATTTTTCTTACAAGGATTATGATTTTTTTCTTTCTACTAACAAAACTAATTTTAAGTTTTATAAAAGACTAATATAAAATTGAAAGTAACTTAACGTGGTCTTACAAGACTTGACCAGGTTATTGAAATTATCATGGTGAAATTCATTTTTTTTTTTATAGATTTCAATAAAGAATAATGATATATATAATTGAAAGGTTGATAACATTTGTAGATCTCATAAAATGTGATTAAAAATATTTTTTTTTTGGACTCAAAACTTTTATTAACTTTTTCAACGAAACCAAACATGAACTTAATGTTCTCTTCCTTATATACAAACAACGCATAAAAGGTTAACCCAACACCAACAACTCCATCAATAATGCCAACAATCCCTTTAATTCTTGATTATTAATTTAATGTTTGCTGAACAAGTCATGGAAATTTTACTCGTGTAAGCTAAATCAGTGATCGATAATTATCCAAAAAGTGTCATAAGGATGGTGACTCTAAATCTTAAATGAGTGAACAAATGTAATGTACGGTGCAGGCTAAAAATTCGTTATTAAAAAAAAAAAATGTTGGCTGCTATGAATTAATCAGTAATATTGACTTGGTAATCTCTTTTACTAGAAATTGTTCGGCTGTAAATCTCGAACTATATATTTAACAAAAATGAGCAACCAAATAGCTATCGAGCTTAGTTTAATTAAGCACCTGTTTGGTATAGATTAAAATCTGTACTAAAATCAATAATTAATTTTAATCTCATATTTCATAGGACTCATAACTTTTTAAACACACGTTCTATGAACTTTTATCAAAATTCACTAAAAATTTAATTTTAATCTATAATAAACGGGGCCTAAATATGGTCACGGGATAGATGACTTAGTCCAGCAGCCATATAGGTTAAATTTTCATTTTGTTTATTTAAAATACTTAATTAATTCCTTTTGACTTGGTCATACCTTGCCGAAAGTAGATACCTTCAAATTTAATGCAAATTAGTTAAGAACTTACAGTAGTTAATGTAGTCAACATTTTTTGAAGGGTAAATTGGATGTAGATATCCCGACATTTCAACTTTTTGCACTTTGACCCCTTCAAACAAAAGGGAATGAAATTAAACAATTTTTTTTTCCCTCCTAATTGTTTCAAGATTTGACCTTTTGCACTTAGAACATCAAAAAAATTTTAAAAATATATAAAAGAGGTATTTCACTTTCTTTAAAAAAATCTTTTTTTTCTACATATTCCTCTTCAACCACAAATTTATACAATAAAATATTTTACACATAAATCCAAATTTTTTTCTTACTTTCTAATCATATATTATTCAAAAATTCACTATTCAAAACAATATATTTTCAAAAAAATGACCACCAAGCATGAGCTAATTATTTTAGCACGCAACAATGCAAGCAACACATAAGTGAACCAAAGACGTGATATGGCTGAATGAACATGTAAATAGTGCAAATTTAGAGATAAACATTTTTTATATTTCTCTTTAGATAATACAAGTAGAAAAAATCACATAGAAAGACTTGGGTAAATAATTTATCATTTTTGTTTATAGTATTACAAACTACTATTAATTTTTCATATTTGATAAAAAATTTTGTACGTTTGTCAAGTTATTCCAAAAATTTGAATTTATTTCTATATAAAAAATAATTTATTTTGAAATAATCAAAAACACTTAGAAAAGAATTAAAAATAACCGTTTTAATTTATGAATATCACAATATGTAGTGTAAAAAATAAATACGAGTACGAAAAATTTCGAACACAGTATAAGCTAGAATTAACCATGCAGTTAACAATGTTTACTCCTTTTTCATTCATTCATGAATATTGTACAATTATGTTTTATTCAGTGCTCACTATCCAATTGGGATGTCAAGTCTCCAACTAAAAAATAGGGGTGAAACCCCTTTACCACGCCCCCTCCCCCAGCATTACCATGACCTACGTGGCCCTGGTAATGTAGTATGATTCAAAAAATAGTCTCGTGGCCACTTGTGGATGTCACTTATTGATCGTTGGGTCTACGAGTATTGAATCTATGAATTGTATGATTGTGGAATAGTCCTAGAATATGGACAATTTTTTATTTCGAATATGAAGGCCACTTGATGGAGAAAATGAAAACCCCCACCCCACCACTAGTATATACAAAATTTGGTATAAAAATAAAATTTATATAATTTATTACCTTAGCAAACATTTTTAATAAACAATATATTTTAGTTACATGTTTATTGAATACTAAATTTAAATGAGTTTGAAAAAAACATACCAATGAAACTTTTTAATATCAATTAAGTTTGCTTAGACATAATTAGGGTTTTTAGTCTTTTGATCAATCGATCCTTGTCTGCATTGAATTATTATGGTTTTCAGTGATGTGAGGGTGAAATTAGAGTCTTAAATTCAAAGTACCATCACTTATACGAGACAAATAACAACTTGTAAAATCATATAACTCGAGTACTATCATTTGTATGAAACAAGTAACAACTTGTACGGCGATCATTTTTTGAATCAATCGTGTTTGGTGTATATCATCTCTTACATTATTTTTTACATTCTGTCACAAGGTATTATTTAATTGGAGAATTTAAAAAATAGTTTTTTCAACCAATTTTTATTTTTATTTTTTTTTGACAACACAACAAATGTCATCCATAGTGTAACAGAGGTGTAAAAACATCAAGGTCCTTTTTGAATTCATGAAACCATTTTCTCATTTTAATAAAATGGGTTTTCCAAGTCATCTCCTCCATGACTTGTCTTGTGTGTCCTTACACTTTGTCCCTACTGTTGGGGACATATTCGTTCACTACTTAAAGAGTAAAGAATTAGAAGACCCAATGTCTGATCCTTTAACAAACAAAGCTGTTTGTACGGACAGGATTATGATGACAATATTTTAATGGCTAAATTAAGCCCCTGTTTCGCATCCATTATATTTGAAAAATAATTTTTGAAATAATAATTAATGAAAGATCGTGGTAAAAAAGTAAAGAGAATTTTTTCGTTTATATGTAATATTATTTTATTGATAGAATGTGTGGTTGAAATAAAGAAAGAGAAAAAAAGAAAAAAAAGAAAAAATGAGTGTCAAATAAGGACTAATTGTGTTTATTTTGTCGCAAATGATGGGAGATTTAACCACATGTAAATTCTGTAAACTAGATGGTGCATGTGTCATTTCTCATATTTAACTAGTTGTTGAACAAACTCAAGTACTTAACGAGAAAAGTGAGAAATTAACTAAATAGATCTTCAATCATGATAATTTTATTAATTAAACTATTCAATCATGTCAATATTGCATGTAGAATTTTCAAGCTTGTTTAGAACCACTTGACATGATTTTTGCTTTTACTATAACTTTATGTAGAAAAGCTTTTAAACAAAATTATCTTAATATTTGTTTAGAAACTAATTTTTAAAAGACCTTACTATTCTGTAAGTGCTTTTAGAAAAAATAACATTGTATCAATTTTGTCTAAAAAAAATTTAACTAGAAAAATAATTTTCTATAAAATTAACTAAACGGGTCCAAAATACATTTTGGATCTCAAAAACTTATTTTAACTTTTCAAAAGTCATATCAAACGGACCCTTAGTCCTTATTTGATTTTGCTAGAAATCATATTTTTAGTGGGTCTCACTAAATATGTATTTAAATTAATTGTTAATTTTGATTTAATTATTCATTGATTTTTTAAAAACTAAATCAATCTGGGAACTATAATAACTCTACGCATGACACATGTTGTTCGGGAAAGAAATAATAATAAATAAAAAACTGCACTTTGCAATCTAAGAGCATCTCAATTTTTAAAGAACACATTCTATTATTTAGAGAGTATTTATAAATTTAGAGAGTTAAAATTTTGAAATACTCCAACAATCTCTTTATATTTAACATTTAATTTTACTATTCCCAAAAAATATTTACTATTTTTCTTTATATTTTATTTTAACTAGCTTTTCTTTTTATTATTTTATTATTTTTGTACATTGAAATATTTTGAATGCATTTAATTATAGAGAGTGAATTTGGCTCTTCAAATTTGGAGAGTCAAACTCACTCTTTAAATTAAAATGTTAATTTAAAAAGTCACTTGAAGCATGACTTTAAATATTGACTCTTTAAAATAGAGAGCATTTCATATTTAGAGAGTCTTTTGAAGACACTTTAAATACATCTTTTAAGTAATTGATCAAAACCCATGAAAACAGTTGATGAACGCCACCTGACAATGGAGCCTATTTCTTTATGAATTATATTATGGATACATAACCCAACCCATAACATAATCCTTCACATAAGGATTATGTGGCGCCCCCTATTGGCGAGGCTGGCGCACACTGGAGCCTATTTCTCTATGAATTATGCTATGGATACATAACCCAACCCATAACATAATCTTTCACAGAAGAGGCAAGTGGCACCCCCTATTGGCGCGGATGTGAATAATTATGTTATGGGTTATGTATCCATAGCATAATCATTTCTCTATTACCAATGTTGATACAGTAATGAGATGATAACACCTTACTAATGTGACAGAAACACAGAATTTCCTTGAACTTGTAGGTTATTATCCTCGATTTGTAGAGGATTTCGCTTATTAATATTCAAAGTTACTTAGTATGATAGTTGTTAAATTTGTTATTTTATGTCGTATTTTAGGTGGTGACGAAAAGATTAAAAAAGTTTATCAACTTTCATAGCCTATAGCTTGTCTTGACTCTTGAGTGAATGGAAAAACTTATTTTTCAAAAATAAGCATTTGCTAAATTTATAGTATATTAGAAAATTACTTACTTCTTATAATTGAATTGACAACATGATTTTCAAAATAAAATGGGTTTTATAATTCGTTCTTTTAAAAATTCAATTCAGTTTAGATAAATCATTTTGTTGACATGTTACATTAGTTTTACACGTTTCAACGCATTTAATTTTTTTTTATAAAACCATCTAAAAGTACCCAAGTGATCTTACCCGCTCTACACTGGAGTGAGTGTGTTTTCATGGTGTATGACAATTATGGTAATTTTACCAGTTCTATACTATTATGAATGTGTTTCCATAGTATATGATTAGATTATAGCATTTGGGCAACTCCGCATGCATACGACTAGAATTACATAATTTCATAATTGATTAGATTCGCCATGTATATCAGTATTAATCGATACATGAGTATTGTTATTTCGGGTACCTTTTTTATGTGATTTTTAGTATTATACAATTTATCATATTTTAGACTACAGAATTTAGTTTGTTCAGTTTACTAAGTAAAAATTTCAGCTTAAAGTACTGTCAAATGATATTTCCACTTATATTTACTTATATCAGATTTTTTATATATGTTATACCTTATAGTTGTTTATCCAGAATAAAAAGTAAAGAATTTTATGATTCCATTATACTTTAGTATTAAAAGTAGTATCAAGTTTCAGACTTTTTTAAAATTGTAACAGTATAAGTAAAAATTTTCAGAAAGTTTGCATCAATGAAAAAGGTACGCTTATTTGCCATATATCCACTCACCGAGTTACAAATTCAAATATTTTGTCACCATTTTTCCTTATCAAATAGTAGTTGAGCTAAACAGCATTGGAGCCTGTTGATTTACTGAGTTGAGTCACATATTGCCATTAGTTGTATGACTCATTTTGTTAGTTTTTACCGTTCATATTTATTTTGGGATACATGCCTTCAGAAAAGTTAATTTATAATTTATATATCCATATCATGGGCTCATTACATATTTGATATTTTTAGTACATTTGGGGACTTTAGTTTGTAAATAATTGTAAAGGTCAATTTGTCAGTATTGTATTTTGAATAATTTGTGTTTTGAGGGGATGATGTATCATATTTTAAATTATATGTACAAGTTTGAGGAAAACAATTATTGTTCAGGTAATTTTAGTACATATTAGTCAAAATATGTCAAAATTGTCTTGATGGTGGATTCGGCACTTAGCTGGTATCTACCATCGTCACACATTACATATCGTGTCTATTAAGCTAATTCAGGACGGATCTTGTCATTTTGGACGTTAAGAATTAAATAAAAAATGGCATTACACATGAATAACGAGGGCTGTAGCGAGGATAAGACTAGGATCATTTTGAAGAGCAAAATAAAAAATATATAACATACCTGATGTGTGTGCACTTGCACACGCCAACCTTCGGTTTAATTGGTGCGTGCATGGCCAGCGCATTCACCAACGTGATGGCTCATGGCGTTTGTTCGGAATTTTTAAAATATTTCAGTTATTTTTACATGATTTGATCCTAAAAGGTACCTTATCATAAGAATTGCAATTTTTGTGAAAAGATGTTTGAGAATCTATAAAATTCAAATTTGTTGTGTTAAAGAAGAAAAAAAGTTAAAAATTATATTTATGTTTTATGGTGTGTTTGAGCCATATTATTATAGAAGAATACATTTTAGAATAGTAAATTGATGGAGAATGTGTGGTTGAAAAAGAAAGAAAAGTTATTAATAAAAAAATATCATTTTATTGAAAAATGTGTAATTGAAATTGAGTAGAAGAATGAAAATAAAAATTTTAATGTGGTTCAAATAGAGACTTAATTAGCTTTGATTACACCAAGAAATTCAGAAACTAAAGAATGTTTATACTTTATATTTCGGACTCATTCTCAAATGCTTCTAGGGATGTCAATCCGATAGGTCAGTTACGATAGCCTGCGGGTCAGTCTGTAAAAAGTTCGAGTCTGCTCGACTCGTGGCTCAATGGAACCGAGCCAAGGCTCGGGTCAAGGAGCATGCAATGTACACACCCTCGTGCATAAAGGATACGTCAATTAAAACTATTACTCATTTATCATCCGATATTTTGTATTACTCACAAATCAAGGAGCATGCACACTCTCGTACACAAAGGGTATGTCAATTAAAACATCGTACTCACTCTAAAAGAAATGTTTCTTTTGTGTTATACATGTGGATAAATAAACGTGCACTTGCGAGGGTGCAAGTTTCCTTGAAAGGAATTTTGATGGTTGAAATGGAAGAAAGTGCCTACATTTTTTTTTTGGGAAAAGACTTCTTAAAATAAAGTGTAAAATATTGATATGGGCAAAAATTCAAATACGTCGTCGTGATTGGCCTGGAAAGCGAGGTTCAGCGTGGTCCACTTCTCTAGACGTTATGATTTTAACAAGAACTGGGCCAATTCACCATTAAAAGATTTCATTTTTTTTTAATTTTTTTTTAAATGCTACGAAAGATTGTAACATGATGAAGACACGGCATGTTTATCTCGAAATCGACAAACCCGTCAATTATTGTTATGCCATCTCCCTTCGCCCTAATTTGACTTGGATGCTTTGGATAAAACATGCTTATGGTCCCAACAAGTACAACTCTTGTTTTCTTGTGAACAACTTGCTCAATAAGTGAGGAAATGGGATTGTGTTTTCATCCTGACTGTTTCGAATTCAAATCATTGTCCATTGTGCAGTAAAGTTAGAGGTGTAAATTGAATGATGTCGAATTACACGCTTTTATATGTGCTAATTCTTTGTATTAATGAATACGCAGTAAGAAATAATAGCGAACTCCTGTTCAAGTATAGGAAATGACCTGCGCAACTGAAATTTTATTGGGTCAGCTACTTTGGAGATTCAATCTTGTTACATAGACATCCTAGTTTACACATGAGCTTATCGAATTTACACTTGACACAATTTCACACATTTAATCCAACCATTATATCATCCATCTGTCAACCAAGGTGTACAAATAGCTTAATCCCGGGAGATTATTGAACTTTGACATTAGTTCCAATTGGGGGCACTTAACTTCACTTTTGGAGCAATCAAGTGACTAAAATTTAATTTAGAAACAATCAGGACACTTCTTTGAGATTCTGCCGACTTTCTTATCGAAATTCACTAATGTGTCCATTAAAAATAACGACATGAAAAAACAATCCATCCTTGTTAGCAAATACCTCTTAAAGGTTACTTTCATCCTAGTTGCCCAGTTGCAATTCAGCCATTGAAAAGTCAAAGTGAAAGTGATATCAGTGTTGGGAACTATTAATTGGGCCTGGTAGGTGTTGGGCCAAATTATGTTTTCAATCTTGGTCCATTTATCCTTTTTCAACCACACATTTTCCCAATTTGCCGTCTTACAAATAATATAATATTACGAAAGACACATGCCACAATTTTTGACAATTTTTGACAAAATAATGCGGTTTGAGAATAAGCTTATAAATATAATTTCATTGTCATTTTGATTAAGTGAAAGTATTTTAATTAAATGGGAAACATTCTTAGTGTAATTAGCATCATTTTGAATAAAAACTTTAGATATAAAATTAATAAACAGCAACCATGCAACATTTGTATGAGCTTACAGTCTAAAAAATGCAACTTGGGTAAGAAAAACAGGAGAGAGAAGTCTGCCATTTTCAACTCAAAATTACATACATAGAGGGAATCTAACCCCACCCACCAAAGAAAAAGAAGAGAGGTTACAAAAAAATCTTTAATATACACCAACAGCTCATCTCTACAAGACAACTCCCATGAAGTCTACATCAACAGCTCATCTCAATGATGTACTGCTGGTGAAGTCTCATCATGTAAGCAAAACGAGTTTTATGCAGAGGTACACGAACCTGAGATGCTTTCTTTTTTATCAGACGATTTCCCGGACCCAGTAAATGGCTTCCAATGAGCTCGAAAACTTTGATATTAGCTAAAACAAAATCAAAACGTCTAAATCCTAAAGTCCGACCCATTTTACCCATCTGAAAACTTTGCCAACTCTTAAAGGCAACTCATAGTCTTTAGTTACAGCAGGCTCCCTTCTTGCTGTATCAGGTTCAGACCATACATACACCCCACGTTCCTGTCTACTGCCTGGTACCGTGTTGTCAAGGATGACGGCTACTAGGAATGCAATCACCATGTTAAGTGACAACAATGTATTCAGAACATAGTTGAGCTGCATGAGATATAAAGAACTTTCAGGACAAATTGTTGTAAAATTGGAAAGAATGCCTAATTGGTCCCCAAATTTATTGCTGGAGTGACGAGTTGTTCCTCACCTTTCGTTATAGTTACAGAATCAGTCTTTTAGGACGAAAACCATAGAACTTATTAAATTGTTATGAGGCCTTAGTTCCCACTTCTTATAATTAGGAACCAACCCAAGTTGAAAAAGAACAGCTAACTTCATAAAGTTCAACAAAGTTAGAGAGATTTAGATGGTTTTTGCTGGTATGGACTTATTGTGCAACTAAAATGAAAGGCTTCAGATTGCTCCCTTTGAAGATTGAGAATCAACTTACGATTCGAACAATAGATTGAATACCAAAGGCACAAATTTTTCCCTACAAACATTTGGTAAAGGAGATGAGACAAGACATACCCCTGAAAATTTGGTGTCAATCGGACCGTGAGAAGCCGCTGTATATGGCTGAAAGTAACTCGGGACGGACAAGTTCGTGTTTGGAGATATACCATACTGCTGAAAATAAGCTGGTATTGATAGGGAAAAGAACATAGACAAGCCTACAATTATGATGTTCCTTGAACTCCCTGCCTCACTATAACGAAGATTTGACAAGCCCAACGCTGTAAGCATTGCCCACATAAAGCACAAGAGAGCTGCAACCATCACTTGGGGGATTGATGCAATAAATCCCCCGACTTTACCTGGTAGCATGACAATAAAATAAAAAAGGTCATGCATTGCTGAAAACTGAAAACTTAACCATCAAACAATTTCTCCCCTTACTGGCAAAAAACAATGACGTAGAAATAGACAATTAAGTAATCAAGATTTTAACTTCTCTTTTGTTTGTTAACTATGTTCAATACCAAATATGTCACTAGTGCACGTAACATCAGAATGGAAATGGTATTTATGCATTTGTTAGAATTAATTTCAGGAAGTCAATTTGCAAGACAAATACCTATAAGGGATAGGACAATTAAAACGCATGCACCCAACTCGACTGCTCTGCGACTTCCCATTTTAGTAACAGCAATAGTGTGCACATTTTCAGTCAAAGTTGTGGAGCCAGTTCCAATGCCCCAAAGACCAGCCAAAATGCTAGAAACACCTTCAAGACCAATTCCTCGACTTAAAATGCCAGGCGTTGGAGGTCTGGATGCTACTAGCAACGAAGATGCATGATATGAACCAACCTAGATATTAAGAAACGTGTCAGTCAAAAGATTATCTAACGTACAAAGGTTATACAGAAATAGCTGAATAACATGACGAACTTGTTATAGAATATACATCCATGCCTCTTTTTCATCATTCAAATTATTCTGCTCCTATTTCCTTCTTGACATATCACAAATGATTACCACTTCCAAAAAACAATTTCTTTTTCCCACTCTAAAGATGCCCTTACCTAAGCAATTAGATTTTTACCGTTAGTTTTTGAGTATATATTTGAAAACTCTTTATGTATAAAAGATGTAACTATAAGCATTTTAGCTCCAAATGTCCCATTCAAAAGACAACTCTAAAATGCAAGTTTGAATTTTCTACAATTTCTCCAAAATCAACAGAATCAGAACAATGTATGACATGTTGCAGATACATGTTTTACAATGTCACATAAGAATACTAAAACATAAATAATAAAAACAAGAAAGAAAATAAGAACTTCAAATACAGTGAGCTTGAAGTGTGTACATGCTTCTACATTCTTATCTTTGCTGTGACACTGTCTACATCTTGAGACGTTTCATTAAATTTCCTTTTATATATTTTAATTTACAGTTTGCATGTGCTAAGGTATAGAAACTATTGACATAATGGTTCCTGATAGAGGGGCTTGCTCTCAAAACATCATCATAACCTGACTGCAATCCACATTTTAAGACACTATAGGGAAAAAAAAAAAAACTCAACATCACATGAGAAACTTGTCTTCATTTGGGCAGGAAGAAAAATAAAAATTAGCAAAAATAAGAAAGCAGAAATTTTTTGTCATTTCCCAGTAGTAGGAAAGACACATTATGTAACTTTTCCTTTCACTTCCCTCCATATCTAAATCAAAATTGAGCTGAAATAGTAATGAAAATGAAGATTCAGAGAGACGCATTAAATTAAATAGCAATTAGAATATCCAATGGCAATATAAACCAACAAGAGCAGATCAAGCCAGGACTCACTGAATCTACTGAAGAGATTACTGACACCACACACATTACGAGGGCCATCTTCCAGTGAAAGACAGGTGTGCCCCATTGTAATGGGTAAGGAAATCTAAACCATGGAGAAGATCTTAATGCATGAGAAGTATCAACACGACATTGCTTCATTCTCGAAACGTGCTTTCTGCAGTTGTTAGTTATTATATTTGAGGCTGGTACATTCACATCACAACCTTTGTAGCTATATGCTCCAGCTTCAGTCAGAAGGAAAGCCGCTGCCCATGTAATGGCAAGACCCAGTGGAACCTAGGTTTATACAAGGAAATATTAACTCAAAATGTACACTAGACATTGACCAAAGAAAACCAGAAGTACAGATGTCAACTTACAGCATAAATTAGAAATACACGGTGACCCAACACCGATATTTTGCGAAGGTACTGCAAGATAAATAAATAAGAAGTTACAAAAAGTACATACATAATATCAATGTAATAAAACCCGACATAGGTATTCACCCTTAAAAGGTACCAAGGTCGAACCAGATGTTATAATTTTCATTAATATAAAAATAAAATCCAAACAATATGGTTCTAGAATATTCATAACAGAGCATGATACCGATCAGCATCAATCTTTCTGACACAAAAGGTCTTTTTATTTCTTCTAAATAATGCAGCCATAAAACCTAGTCAACCCTACTTGACCGAGTTTCATACCAGCTTTTTAAATATACGATATGCTTCAGGCTATAATCAAACCAATTTCAGAGCTGGTTCTCAGTTTTTCTGCTCAAACTGGCTAGGCCAGTAACAAAACAATTTCAAAGAAGCAGCATTATCATGCTTGCATTAAGAGAGAGGATACGACTTTAGAAAAGAAGTATCAGAACAGGATGGCTAACTTACAAGAGAAAAAAGAACAACAAATAATATCTGAACAACACCAATTTCAATGCAGGTACCAACTCGTGAGAAACCATAGCTGTAAAAAGAAAGTCCAACAGCAGCAATGGTAGGGGCCACAACCACTGGATTAATTAACCTGAAAGAAAAGAGTAAACAAGCTGGTGACGGGTTATTGAGCATTTGTAATTCAAATCCTGGTAAGAACAGAAACATTACAACAGAGGGAATAAAGTTCAGTCTTTGTGAAAAGGATCAGTTGCAATCAACAAGATGCTTTTATTACGTGGCTTTATATACAGCATGAGCATTAATCACAGATGAATAAAATTGTCTTTGAGTAACCCTTTTTTTTTCATTTTTCTCAATAAACTTGCATCACTATGGTCAAAAGAGGATATTAGATGTAGAAGAGAACATTAAGGGTCATTCCAAATTAAAAGACCGATGTCTTAAACGTGCTTCCAGATTTTAAAAAAAAGAACCCAAATCTCTAGTATGGTTGAAAACTGTGAACGCTGCACCAGCAAAATAGAAAAGAAACAGAAAACACATGTAATTATAGTTCCACGTGTAATTTATATTGTTATCGTTTAGAATCACTTACTTCTAGACGGTGTTCTAAAGTTGTAATGTGTGACGATGTGTGGAAGCTAAGCTATGGGCTAGGTGAGCTTAGGCGAGGTATATGCGTAAAAAAGCGTAAAAAGACGTTTTCTTATTTTAATATTATTTTAATTTTTAATCAATCAAAAAACCATTTAATAACTAAAAATAATATCTATCAAACATCTAAAATAGATTTATAGAAACTTTACACATTTTTTCAAAAGTTTTCAACAAAAAGATAAGTTTCAAATGTAAATCAACTTTAAAATTTTAACTCAAAAGAATTATAAAAAATATTTAAAATAAATAAATAATAATATTCGCTCCTAGGGGCACATTAGCAGTCAACGACTGCCGTTGACTGCTAAATAAGGCGCCAAGCCACTTGGCTTAGAGTTTCCGCCGCACATCACACCTAAGCGCGCCTTTTAGAGCATTGCTTCTAGAATAGGATCTAATTTCTAGTCATGGATCAATCCCTGGGGCATAACATAGCATTGCAAGATTTTTGCACTTTAGGCTCCGTTTAGCCAGTTTAGAAATGATTTATAAATAGGAATAGTAAGAGAAATAGTAGCAAGTCTTACGAAATGTGGAGATAATAATTAGTAGGTATGAATGTGCGGTTGAAATAAATATTTGACTTTGACTGAATTTATAAAATCATCTACAAGTTTGTATCCAATCGGAGGCTTAACTGTGTAATTGCACCAGAGCATAGAGAAAACAAACTTTCCCTTTTTCCTACTTTTCTCTTACAATTGCTGTCTTAGCTGTATTCATTCTCTCCAACCATAAATGTGTCGGCAAAAAATCCAATCTTTGTTTTCACAAAGCTGAAAAGTAACCACCTAAGGGTGAAAAGTCCGTTATTATTTATATCTAGAAGCATAATTTATAGCCTCCTGATTCTTGTGATTTAAAATCAATCATTAATCATAAAAATCTTTTTTTTTTGTTCCTTGGTAGCATGCCCAGCCATTCTTGAAAACAATACTTGTATTTTATTGCAATGTCCAGTCAAGTATATGAGATTTAATTTCAAGTGATTGATGATTTGACCTTTTCTTAAGGTGGGTAGGATATCACATTAAAGAAATTTGTGAGAAACACATAATACTCTTCTTTGAAATTTGTGTGCCTACAAGGTGCATTAAAATCAAGTATATTGTGACAGTATTTAGCAAGAAGCAATTAAGGTCAATAGAGGAATTAGGTAAATGAATAATAGCCTTGAAAGGTGATATAGCAACACAGAAAGCATCAATAGTTTTGGAATGATGTCTAGAATGTGGAAAGTTAAGAAGTTTATCCAAAACTACTAAAGGTGGAGGATGAATTTTATTCATTTGAGGTAGTGGTAAGATAAAGTTCATGCTAAGGTCATGCCAAAGAGTAGGAGTCAACCATGAATTGGAATAAACAAGAACTTATGTGAACAGTAACTTTGTCGAAGAACTAGCAAAATTTAATGCTTGATGAACAATCCGGTAGGAGGAAAGAGTAGGTTCCTATACCAAACTGATGTAGAACACGACACAAAAAGGAGGCAGAGAAAGAGAGATGAGAGGAGGAGAAAGGTGAGAAATGAGAGAAAAAGGATAAAGGGGAGGAAACAGAGAAGAATGAAAGAGGAAGAAAAAATCAATTTTCAATCATCAATATAGTCTAGTTACAAATGAAATCCCAGGTTCCCTTTCATAGGGTAAAGAACTTGAACCCAACAAAACTTCTAATAAATAACTACTCGTAATGATAAAGTTCTAGCTAATCAAAACTATTGAAACATAAATTAAACTCTTTATCTTTTCCTGTCTCTTCTAATTCATAACTTTATTCCCCATCACTAGGTAGGCACGTCATTGAATGCAGAAAGCAAGTGGGCTCCATCATTGTCTGTAAGTCATTTCCAGAAACAACCAGGCAACCATTTTCATAAACCTCAAACTCCAGGAAATCGACCATGATCAGCTGGCTGAGTAGTTGGTCGGGGCCATCTTGACCACTGCAGTAGTCTGATCAGTCATTGAGACATGGGGCAATGAATGAGGAAGAGTGCTGCCATGTGGTAATGCTTAATCATCCATACCATCCCATGCTCACGTATGGAAGACAGACACTAACAAAATCTCCTAATTTAACGCGTGCCCTGGAAACCATGTCCCGCCACTACGTCTCTCTCTGCTTCACAACTTCTTAAATGAAGCAACAGACTGTTCAATTTTTCACGATTTGCAAGCCAGGGACAGTGGAACAGGCATATACATAATCTTTGATCAGTAAGAGGTTTCTCTCCTCATCTTCACTAATTTTGCTCAAAATATACTAGTCTTTAAATCTAGATTTGTAAGATGCTAGCAGCTCTATTCTTTTGGATACTCTAGTCAGTTTATGGAAAGAAGCAAATTATATTTTTATTTCAGGTCAAAGGTGCACAGGGATCCCAAAATCTTCATGGATCTTTTTGGAAGTATAGCAGTTTCAAAATCCAATTAATCAGTCTGTATTATCGTGCAAATATTAACTCCCAAGCTATATTATGAAACCTTAACACTTTATCATATCGAATTTTGTTGGTGCAGTCTGAGGCCAAACCCAAATTTCCATGGTTTACACAGTAGCCAGAATCCACTAATAATGAGCTCCCAAATGACAAACACCAATTGTACAACAGAATTTAATTTGGGAGGCAAATCCGCATCTCGTCAATAACATAATGCAGAAATCTTATCTCCCACCCATTGAACTTTAAGCATTATCCATGTCAAGTAAGAAAAAGGGGATTGCAGATATAAGATAAGAGAAAAAGTTTCAAATAGGGCCATTCAAACAGAGAATATACATATACCTTAACAGCAATGCCATTAATCCACTGTATCCCAGGAAGGCTTGAAAAGTTGAACCAATAATTATTGCCCCCTGCAGCTCTTTCATTATATGCTTGAAAGTCTGCAATATTAGAAAACTTTCTAACTACCAGAACGTCCGTTGCCAAAATATCGGATTCCAGGAATTATTATAATTGCAAGACATAAAGTAAAATATAGCTAGAAAATGTTCTGAATTTAGAGAATATCAAGTCCGTAGCCTTCCATAAAATAATCGAATAATGTTATTCACTTTACTATTTCTGGACGAGTTCTCGGAAAACCAACTAGTCATTTACAACATAAAATTTTCCTGAAGGGATGCACATGTCCATCAAAACTTTGTTTATGCTGATAAGATGGTACTACCATGCCAGGAAAACAATTGGCCTTTGGCATAAAAATAAAGGATTATCTTTAATAGCCTTTTAGTTTTTCTCTTTTTTTCCAAAAGTACTAAAGACTTTTAATTCTTTCCAATCCTTACAGCACCAACTTTTGCAATCCAAGAACTTTTACCATTAAAGGCATTCATCCAAAAAATTAGAGTTCCTTTGTCATTATTGACGTCTTTATTGAATCAGATCACTTAAGTTTTGGATAGGCACCCTACATCTGAACCGAATTCTTACTCGTTAAAGAATCTCTTTCTAGTTGCTCTAAATCAATAGGAGATTCTCTAGAAGAAATATGGGGTTTCGCTTTTGGCGGCAACATGTTTGGTCTCGCTTATGGGGTCAAATGAAGAAATATTTGAATATCAATCTCATACCAAATCCCATCAATCGAATCACTATTTCGAGAAATGCGAGATATCTTAGTCATACAAGTAAAGATATATATTCATCGACAAGAAAAAGGAAAAACATGAACAGGGATTGGATATTATCTCTAGTCAAACGATACATGATACCAAATGATTGTAAATAATGATAAAATAAATGTTCTTAGGGTCTTCTCATGTATCTGAAAAATTATCTACACAATAATAATAAGACAGATATTTAAGCATGTTAGATTTAATACCATAGAGACATGACAATGTAAAAAGTATAGCTAAAAGAACAATATACTGGGTAGTAACAAAAAATTCAAATATACATGAAGAATGCTACCAATTGGTAACATGTAATATTCATGGCATTATTAAATGTATCTTATATATCTGTTCCAACTGTAACCACACAACATTATAAGAATAACAAGCTATGAAAGCCTAGATACGTACATTGTCATTTAGTCCCAAAAACTCAGAAGAGTTTATTATTGCAAGTGCAGGAGCAAGATAAACAAAGGAAGGGCCCTGTATTAGAGGCAATCTTGATCCAAATGAAGTGTGCAAAAGTGTTGTCAGTCCTGACACGAATAGCACAGTGGAAACCACATTTGCTGTATCCTCCTACACATACTGACTTCCATTAGTTTACCTAAACTAAATGATAAACACAACACAACAAGAGATAGATTACATAATTTAACAAGAACAAATTACAAGTGCTCACATAGGTACCACCCATTGCTGGAACTATCACGAGAGGAATTAGTATCAACGAACCCAACATTGAAAGATAATGTTGAAACCCGTACAGACCAATGGGAACTGAAATATCACAATCAAGAGAGCAGCAATTATAATTACAGTACCAAAAGAGCAGCACTTATAATCACAGTTTATCCTTCATATAGACACTTCATAGTTATCAATATTACATAAGCACCAAATAATGCCATTGTTTACAAACAAAGAAAGGTAACCTGTTTCAGTACTGATGAAGCTATATAAAAAAATTTAGATCAAAATTGCATAATATTTGCCTTCCCTTTTTCCTAATGGATAATACTGCAATAAACAATTGAATAAAGCTACCCACTTTTCGTAGTAGGTAACTGTAACCCCATTTTAACATCGGCAGAATTATTTAAAATGAACATTAGTATTTTCATCTTTTTATTTTAACATCAGTGGAACTCTACAGATAAACACTAGTATTCTTTTTCCACTTTAAAAAAGTGCACTTGGGTTCATAGCTCATCAAAAGCCGATAATAATTTATGTTTTAAGTTGTGGGGCCTAATTATTGCCGCTGTATAGAGCCAGTACAATTCATAGTTTAGGAATTTCACACTTATAATTATGGTTTTGTCCTGATTCATCTTATAAATAGGAAGCAGTCATTAGGATTTTGTATAATCATAAAAAAGAGAGAGATATTAGGCGAAATGGGATGTGCGTTTTTTTCTCTCGTAAACTTCTTTTCTTTACAGTGAATTTTAGATGAGGGCGATCTTGTGTGTTACTTCTATTTTATTGCTCTAGTATAGAATTAAGGTTTCTAATTCTCAACAATTAATCACATAGAAACCTCACTAAAAATCATATCTTTGAGTCATTTCTACCATAAAATACCATAATTCCAAACCAAAAGCTCACCAAGACCAGGAGTATCTCTGAGCTCATACTTCATATGTGCATGCCTCGATACAAACCCATCATCATCCACCACGGTCTGCGGCAGCACATCAATCGGGGCAGCTGCTTCTTCATCCCTCAAGGCCCTCCTACTCCCCTCTCCTGCAGCCACCGGGTGCCCATTCGCCCCAGAATTCCTGCCTCCATCCGAGTCTCTCCGTTTCCTCACCGGTGGCGTCTGCTCCTTCTCCTTATCCCCTGGGGGCTTCACAGCCGCAGTCTCCCCATTGGATGTTGGGAGGGGAGGTTTTTCCGGGCTGGGCTTCGGTCGGCCCCCCTCAAGGTCAAGGTTAGAGTCGGGTTCTTTGGGCTTGGGTTGAACTTGAGGGAGGTATGTAATTCGCCCAGAGTCGCTCGCATTAGTCTCTCCAGAGAATTTGGGTCGAAACCCGGTGCGTTTGGCCCAGGAAGACAGTGGCATTGCAGTAGAATCAGGTTGTCCGGGTCGAGGCCTCTTACTCGTGTCGGAGCTTGCCATTTTTAGTATTATACACTACAAATGCATAGCTCTAAGTCTGCAAGTGTAACATATACATATAGACAGATATATATACGCGGGTGTGTGTATAGATCTGAGACTGAGTAGAGTGTTAGGGTTTTAGAGTGTAGTAGGAGAGTGAGAGAGATCTGAGCTTTAATGTGTAAGTGCGTGAAATGTGAATTGAGAGTAAGTGAGACTAGAGAGATATAAAATCTGTATGTATCTCTGTGTATGTGAGGGAGAGAGAGTAGCAGTATGCAGGGAGTGGAGAAGGGGGGATGGAGATGAAACCGCGTTTAACTTTCTGCTCCTGTAATAAAATGATGACATCACAGATAGATTTTTGTATTTTCCATTTTTCTTTTTTGTATTTATTTTTTTTTAAATAAAATAAAATACTTTTACATAACTTTTTTGAATTTACAGTTCAACCCGGTTAAGATAAAAGGTTAATGGATACCCATTATTCTAAAAATACAATTTTTTCTTCTCTTATTTTTTACGATATATTTTTTAATAAAATAATAAATTCAAAATTTTTCTTTATTTTTTAATTACATATTTTTCATCAAATCACTATTTAAAATGTATTCTTCAAAGAATAATGTGAGTGTAAATGAATGATTAAATATTGTCATTACTTGGCCAAACAGTGTACAGCTCCATTTCTAGCCCAACAAATAATGGATACTACATTATTATTCTTTTGGACTATGCTAAACTAAACAAGACGACTAGATAAATTCATAGAACAAAAGCACGCAATTAAATTTATCATAAAAGTATTTGTTCGACATTAAGAAGTATGAAAATATTCTTTAGCCCCCGTTTGGTGTACATTTTAGGAGTAAGAATGCATTTTTACTGTTGATGTGATGGAGAATATGTGGTTGAAAAATAAAGAAAAGTTATTAATGTGATAAAAATATTATTTTATTGAAAAATGTGTGGTTAAAAATGAATAGAAAAATGAAAAAAATAATGTGGCTCAAACAGGAGCAAACCCTTGTGTGTATACAAAATTTACCAGTCCAATTCCAATAAATTCTTTTATTTACATAATATTCTTGCAAAATCATCCAAGTCGTGTGCTTTAAAAGGTTTTCCTATAAATAAATAACTTTGTTTTGAAATAAATAACTTTTTGCTAGTAAAAGTTAGAAATAAATAATTTCCTTTAAAAAAAAAAAACTTTTATCATAAAAGACTAAGCACGTTTGGTAACACCAAAAATGTTTGAAAGTTAAAGACTGAATATTTGATAAATCGGTATGATTATTTGTAAATAAATAGAAGATAGAAAACCTTTATAAAAAAAATAGCCAAGAAACAAGTTCAACAATAAATGGGTTTGTTCACTTAAATTTTTTAATATTTTTGCAATTGTAATTAGTATTCTCAGCAATAACATATCCATAATTATATCCCTTTCATAAGCTCGTTGGACAACTTTAAGATTAGTTTGTGCTTTCCAGACTCGTGCTTTTATAACATTTCAGAAGCCATAATGCTAGGCGTGTCCCCATCGTGCCCAAAGACACCACAAGGGTTAGAGGTAAACAGACGTAGATTAGCCGATAGTATTGCATCGATAAGTAGATGGTAAATGATATAGTTGTATTTACTTTTATATTTGAATGTTAAATTTATAGTAAACGAGTACTCAACATCTAGTATATCATGTTGGTGTTGTGAAAACATCGTTGTTTTCTTACAAATACTTCTTTTAATTTAATTGGTAAAGAGTATTGCGATTTTTCTTTTAATTAGTAATGTAATTTTTGAAAAGAGAAAAAATTAGAGCTCTGTAATTTAATATTTTAATTGGTGTGTGTCGATGACCAAAAATGACGTGGTATAATTAGATCAATTTAAATGTACTTTTTCGATATTATAGTTAAATAATTGAGCTAAATAAGGTTTTATGAGTTTGATTAGAAAGAATGTTATACTATGCTAGCTTAGTTCGACTCTGAGTTGGGGGACCAATGTCTCTATTTATAAGCATTTAAACGAGATTTCGCTGCCCTCCTGCATCAAGCTGCGGTACCAAGCTTGAAATGTGTGATACCGCCTTGATCAATGAGTTTTAATTGATTGTAGAGGTCGATGAGTCAAGTCATCATTTCACTTATATGATACATGTCATTATACGATAACAATTATTATTCTCCTTTGATTGGTTGAGGTGAAGGTGCTAACATTAGAGATTACACTTGTTCAAGCATAATTGGTCACAGAATTGGGGATGTCGTCAACAATGGGATGCTTTTTTTAGGGAGTAATGATGATGTTTTCAGATGATGACAAAATAGAGCCGCACTGGTGAGAGGAGCTTAGTATCTGTCCTTAAATTATCACCACAACAATATTTTTAATCTTCTAAAATAGGCCCGAGGTGAGTCTTTAGTTTCACCACCAACAATGTGGATTTGACTCCTTAGTTTTCAAAAAATGAGGTTTCTGTTTTACAACTTATTTTAATTAGGGAATCATGGTCCTTAGATGTAGATATGAAAATGGTAAAAAAAATCATATTAAATATGTGAAATCAAGATCCGCCTTTGATAGTTTATCCGTTCATTTTTAAATCACATGAAAGTAGATCGAGATTCAACGTCAACAAAGGGTTTCATCACATGAGATTCAACTTCACATATTTAAATAAATTGAAGTTAATGAAGTGTGTAATTGAAAAATTGTAAATTTTATGAAATATGTGATTAAAATTAATTGTTTCGAAAAGAAAATTTTTAAACCATATAAATTTGCATGATGAATTCCAAGTTGACCCGTGGAATAATGGACAAATTTATGATGGGCTCGCAGCAGTCCATTGATTGAATTACGTTAAAGATGAGTGCTAGCTAGCTGTAAAAGGAGATGCGAACCAGAGAGAGTCCTCCGAGCCTGTTTGGTTCATTAATACGTCAATTATAATTATATAAATTAAAATATATCATCAATATAGCTAGAGTTGTAGATGGATTGAATATAGATCAGATCTGATTATATAATTTATATTCGATCTGATAAGAGTAATTATCCATTCCGATCTAATAATTCAATGAATATTTGATTATTAAATCCATATTTGATTTGCTATGATATCCGATATTCGATCTGATAATCTGATCCGAAATTAAAGAAATTAGAAAAAAATCAATGTTGAAATCAACTTTATTATTTTTTTTTTCCAATTATTAAACGGGATTAATAATTATAAAATTTTCAATTTTTTATGTTTTAAATTTGATGACTTTTTTTATTCTAAATTTATTTATTTCAATGACAAATAATGTGTCTTAAAAATATTTTATCGACTCAATTATTTATAAAAAATTGAATTGGATTGTTATCGAATCGGATTGAACTATATTCACATTTGATCCATTTAGCTAGCGGATTATGGAATTCGGATCTTAATCAAGTTATCAGACTAAGACCATAAATCCATCTTCCATTAATTTCATCGAATTCAGATCAAAATTCAACTGTTGACATAACAAGAGAACGTTAGTTATGATTATTTGAATTTATGATTGTTTCAAATAACCATAATTAATGTTTTTTCATGTCATCAATGAAAAGTTTTTATTCTATTTATTGAGGTTAGGAGATCAGATTTTTTTTGTCCAAAATTGAATTAACACATAGTTGCTGCTTGGTTGGACAGCTCTATCTGTAATAGGGTGTATGTATATACATGTAAAAAACTTTTCCACACATGAACATGTATGTGCATATGGTTAACAAGTTATGATACTCTAATAAGCATATAGGCCCCCATTTGGCTGCGTTATTTAAAATTTTAATGGTTAAAATACTATTTAAAAAAAACGTGTGGTAAAAAATGAATTTTTTTTTAAAATTACATTTAATATTATTTTATTAAAGAATGTGTAATTAATAAGAAGATAGAGAAAAATGAATTATATTTTAATGTGGCCAAACAAGAGCATAAAAATTAAGAGATTAACAATTTAGGGTTTTATGAATGTCCTTCAGGAACTTTTGTTTTCTATATAATGGTGGTAAAACGTGATGAAAGAATGTATACAGTTGCCGTGCGTGCTGAGCTTCGTCGGAACAATGCACAAGCATGAGGAAGAAGGAGATCGGCGCGCGCAAGACGAGGGTTTGGCTTCCTTTTCCCTTTTTTTTTTTCCCCTAATTGGGCCTTTTCATTTGGTTGGGCTGAAATTATAATTTAATTTAGTTGGGCCTATGCTTTTCAATTGACCATGCCCGAATCAATTATATATATATGGTCCAGATCCGTTAATTTCACCACAATTCCATTCCCATCTTCCACAATTTTACACAGTTCCACCACTTCCACCGACACCCGCCTTCACTAATGACCAGTCCAGCCGTGTTAGTGCTCGGCGACTCGAGTCTCTTAAGCCGGAAAGTCGGAAATAGTCTAACTCTTTTTTTATGTTTTGTTTTGTCTTTTATTTTATTTTGGCGTTATTTTTTATTTATGAGTTATGGTTATCCTTACTTAAAAATTATGATTTCTGTTCTATGAGTTAATTGACAGTTTGGCATTGAAATGAGAATTGTGAATTTGTAATTTGAGATAATGGACGCCAGAGAGCGAATGGACTTTCTAATGGAAGAATATGCAGATATAACAATGGGAATTGAACAGTTGGCAGAAACTCTGAAATATAATTTTAAATTGTTGGTAGAAATCTCTAACTCTCATCCAATTATACAAAATAATTGAGTGAAAGATTTGATAATATTACTTCACAAATCGAAT
>CAIGRB010080549.1:20284-30388 GCA_903798255.1 Fraxinus quadrangulata | reverse complement strand
AAAAAAAAAATACAATTTAAAAATTGAAAATTTCAGATTAAAGTCGTTCAAAAATATTTTGGATAAATTCCCCAAAGACTTCTCAATGTTGTATAAGTGTGGCATTCATGTATTTAACATACCATTTATTGCACCCATATTTCCATCCTTTTAATATTATGTCATCCATCTCCGAAGTTAACAAAGCATATTTATATGAAAGTTAAATTACCCCGTGACATTCACTGATTTCTGTAATTAATTGAAGTAAGAGGATAATTTTAGCACGTTCAAATTGTTAAATAAAAGTTAAATTTATAACCATTTAGATTTTTCTAAAAAAAAATCTTTGTACCTTTTTAGTCCGTCATCACGTGAGTGTCATTATTTAACATTATAATAAATATCTTTCTTTAGTTGCAGGCATGACTACAACAAATTTAAGAGGTCGGAAAAGTAAAATAAATAGTAAATTTGAAATATAGGTGTCACACTTACGAAAGGTTGGAGTAGATTTTACTCTAATATTTTTATCACTATTTCACTTCAACTGTGAGAGTGAGAAAGCTGACAAGATGAAAAAGCCACGGTATAATATAATTCTACCCAATAATAGTATAAAATGTAGAAAGTAGCAGTGTTCAAATGGTAGTCAGATTTTGAGTTCACCAGAATTTGCAAATGGCTGAGGGCATACGCTAGCAAGTCAAATTTTTTGGGCCCAAATAGTACAAAAATTAAAGATGGAGAGCACGTGTGGGGAGCGCACAAAAAGACACTGCAAAGGAGCCAAGTATTTTGTACAAGCTCTCAAAGGATTCTCCCTGTCGGAAGACTGCCCATCCTACGTTCCGACTTTATTACTAAAGTGTTTTCAAAGTCGACTAAACAGGAAAGGAAACGCGTCCAATGTCTACTCCAATTCTTCGCGGAGTAAAATGGGACGGTATATTTTGTCATCTTTAAAAATAGTGTCCTCTCTCGACAATTTTAAAAATTACTTCATGTGCGACTAATGGGTTAGGAATAATTAATGGATCGAAAAAGAGAGGAGGCGAGGGGGTGGGGAGTGGGATAGGGTATGGCCAGTGGGGGTGAGTTAAAGGATGTGTCAGAAACGCAAGATTCGACCCAACTACACCTAGAGGGGGATAATTATGTGTAAATGCGGAATTAAGACTTTAATCAACAAGTAACAAGTCATAAGTTAATTATGTTTAGGTGATTAGTCAAACAATTCAATTATCCTATTTTTGAATACCGCAATAATATCAAAACAGTAAAGAAAGCAGTAAAAAACAATAGAATTGTTCACGGAGAAACCCAACGTAGGAAAATTCGGGCACTTTGTCAGTCAAAAATCCACTAATAACAAGTAATAAAGCTTACAGACTATCAGCAAAGTTGACGACACAAGCTTTCTGATCTCATGTCTGAAGTTTGAAGCAGCTCTCCTGGAATGTGTACACCAACACTAATCGTGGCTCTTTTTTGTAAAGCAGTCATCCAAGAATGAGCACACGAACTCCAATCCTGATCCTTTACGCAGTTTATCTCTGTAGATCTTCCCCAAAAACTCCTCGTTTTTCAAATTCTTCATTGATCTTCTACGCAGTGAAGTTGACGAAACAATCTTGTAGCAGACCTAAGCGAAGAAATAAATTCAGTGTTTGATTTGATGACTTTAATGTTTTCAATGAGAAAAGCGCATATGAATTTAAAGATTGAATTTTTGATCTTGTGTGAGAAGTATTCTCTCTTGAATAGAATGTGTTCAATTTCATATTCGCAGAAAACGCAACGCCTCTTTTTAAAGGTTGGACGAATTGGGTTGAATGGACAAAAAAAAAAGTTCGAAAATCGAAATTAGGTCTGACTGAAAAACAACGTCGCTCGAGCGAGAAGCATATTTAGCTCGAGCGAAGGGCAAGGTCGAGCAATAGTGTCTCTGTTTCATCCGCTCGAGCATTATTCCGTCGTGCAGCTAGCAAAAAGTCGACATGAATTCTTCTTGTTCCAAGTATGAAACCCCGAACACTAGACTATCTTACCAACTATGAAACTTTACAATTTAGTCCTTAAACCTTTATAATTGTTCAATTGGGTCATTTTGTTTACAGAATCGTCAATACAATATATAAACCTAACAATGTGAACCTGTTTGAAAGTCAAAATTAGCAATAAATTTTAACTACATCTTTAATGGGGTTGACAATTTTTTAACACATATTTTATCATCTTTTATCAAAATTTATTGAAAATATTATTTTAATTCCCCACCAAATAAGGGCTAAATACATAGAGTCTTACAAAGATGAAGTACAAATCAATCAACTACGAGAGTGAAATAAGTTTCAATAAACCGACTATTACTAGTGATTTATACTTCAACATACAAAATTGAAGTTTACAATTTGAACTGATGATGAAGTTTTGACTCAAAATTCCTGCTATTCCTGCTAGCAAAGCTGTGATTGTAATGTGAAGTAATATTTGACAAAGTATAAATCGTTTTCCTATGAGAAACGCTTAATTTTCTGTTGCACACGAAGAAACATAGGGTAAGAATGATGGGAATCAAGGTTACAAATACATTATTAAAAGAGCTTAAAATTATAGAGCGGTCCATGATAATAATTCAAGAATGACTCTTGGCCATGTTTAGCATTTGGCAGCATAACCTTAATATTGACCACATTGTCTGAAATGACAAGACATGAACAGTTATTGTGTTGTGTTGGGATCAAGAAAAATTATTGTTGGGAAGAATACAAGATGCTTTCTCTTTTCTAGATTTAGAGTTAATATGTGGAGAACCGTAGGATACTTAAAAGCACGGGATCTTTTGCCTTCTGTTTCGTAATCCTATTCTAAGCAAAAGAAAAGAAAAACAAGCGTAAACTTATCACGATGGTCTCGATGGTTAACAGAACGAGTCTGCAGCTCAATGTGCATAAGAATCCATTTACATATTCAACGGGATGCAACACGTACCCTGCCTTTTCACCTGTCATCTGGTGGGGCTCCCTCTCCCAAACACAAGTCCTCCTCCTCTGCTCGTGTTCTTGAGTATGTCGATTATTATGACCTGTATCGCACAACATGTAAGAAGATCAGATCTACGACGACTACAATGGGGATTCGTCCTTGTGAATTTCATTAATTTACTTATTATGTTTCATTGTGCTTTCCATCTTCGAATATAATTATTTACTTTTCTTTTCCTCGATGTTAGATATATGTCCTCCTCCCGGATGTAACTCTTTTTTTTTTTTTCTTGTTACTAATATTACCTAGTAAAGTGATTTGATATTTAGAACTTATAATTATTGACAATGTTTATATATGCCAGTTTTTGGTTTGAAACATAATAATAATGCATGTAAATAAATAATATAATCTATAATTTTTTAACCACATATTTCATTAAATTTTTTTAAAATTTAATTTTAATCTATAACATGGGACATAATTTTTCTTTTCCTTTACCACAAAAGTCAAATCATACCATTCATAAAGTACACATTATCATGTTGTGTTTTTTTCATTAAAAAAAAAGGTTCTTTACACGTCAACATGCCAAAACAAACAAATTCTTATTAATATTTTTAGCATACTTTGATAAAAATTGATTAAATGAGTGGTTAAAAAATTGTGGATTCCATAAAATATATTATTAAAATTAATTATTAAATTTGATGTGACAAAAATCCAGATTTTAATTTATATCACTAAATAAATAAAGAAACATATTCTGCATTTATGTGCCATACCAAAATATTCAGCAACAAAAGGAAACACGCATGTAGGAGTCTTTCAGAAGAACCTTGAAAAAATAGCTTTGACGAACCGAGAGGACGATCCTACCCTATATGCAAATTGATTAAATCTTAAATCGATGCAATCGAACAAATAAATTATAAGTTATACAAAAAGATCTAATAAATCTGTAATTAATCTAGAAGGAGGAAAATACTCTCATCTTTTAATTAGGAAATCAGAAAATATAATAAAATTTAAACATACCGTAACTCGAAATGAAGTCATGGAAACGCATTGATCCAAAGCAAAATCTCGAGCTCGAAAACCCATAATACAATTAAATTTACCAAGAGAAATTTCACCTGACGGTTAGACTCCGTTTAATTGGTAAAGGTGAAAAAACTTTCTAATTCTACATAAGTTGAAAAATAAAAACTCAAGTATGCCATAGAAATATATTTTTCATGAAATTGATAAAAAATGAGTTTAAAATGATTGTACTTTGGAATTCAAATTCCATTTCCACTTTCATATCAAACAGCCAAGTAAAAATTGAATTTTTGGATGTGATATTTTTCATGGAATTTAAACCAATCAACGGACCTTTAATGATCAGTTTTACAGTATCCATGAAACATATATATGTAAAAATATAAATATTCTCTATAAATAAATATAAATACACCGGCTCTCACTAGGAATGGCTATATCTTTTGAAATAAACAAAGGTTGCGTTGCCACTCAGGTGTCATTCCGTTCATGCCAACACACAAGCATAGCTATGCAACGCCGGAGAATGTAGAACTTGGCCCGCTGCTTCTTTGCCACATGACTGCATTTCTTGCTGAACGATTTCCCAGAACCCTCCGCTACTGCTGCCATCTCCGCCTGACCCCCCGCCGCCCGGGCTCCGCCGTTTTCATCACTACCAGCCATGAGCTATTATCACCTGAACCAGCTGCTTTCTGGAAGCCACAGGTTGATTGTGGATATGTTGGTGGAGGGTTTGGTTTTCAGGGCCTTTCTATTCTGGATTTGGGAAATCTAGGACGAGTACGAGGAGTTATAATAGAGAGTGTGTTGCACTGAATAAATATGTAAAAAAAAAAAAAAAAAAATTCAAATGGTTCTGCTCCTGACCCTTTTTGCTAATTATGACTATCATGGTCAGTAGTATCAGTTTCAAAGAAGACAAAACTTGCACACAGTAGTTGGGAACATTGACTGTTTTTTCAACACTAGTTGTTACTTTCCCTAGCATTAATTTAAAAGAGAAGTGCAGCAACCTCTAAATTATGATAATCTATTCATCGAGTTATTTTCTTTTTCTCGACTCTATCGCTCAGTCAATTTAGTGCTATTTAACCGATCTTTCAAAACTACATAACTTTTTGGTTGTGAGATGAAAATTCGTTCGCAATTGTGTGAATCTAATGTTCACTATATTTGAAAAAAGACTATTTTCCCAACAAAAATTTTTAGTATCATCTTCAAGCAAGTAAATGTTGTAACTATATATCTTGTTGTCATCTATTTACGAAGCTCTGTTGGAAAAGTGAACCGATTAGCAGGTTAAGGGTGTAAATTTTTCTTTACCATCTTTGATAACTTTAGCGTCTTGTTTGGCAGAGTTTACTTGAAAATCATTTTTACTCATTTTTATTTTGAACTATACATTTTTTTAACAAGAACCCTTAATTTGTTCATAGTTTTTAACTATTTTTTTTTAAAAAATTATTTTTCACCTCAAATTATCCCTCCCAAACACACAATGTGTTGGAGAAGTAGGTTCAACATTCTTAATAATTTTTTACAAAATTATAAGTGGCCCCAAACACATCTCAACTGCACGTGCACAAAGTGTGATGTGACCTTTCTGTAGCTCTTCCATAAAATATAAATTCGTAAATTCTGGTCAAGAATGTATACGAAATAATTAGGGATAGTCAAGGATCACGTTCTACCCGACATATTCGTGTCCTTATATGTGGGTGTTATCTTCGAATGCTCATTTTTTACGCGCAACAAACGTTAGTATTTAAATAAAAATTGTTTTATCAATTTTTTAATATATTAAACTATAAAATAAAGTAATAAGTAGAAAATGTAGCTCTTGAAGTCGATATTTTAGACTGGATTTAATGTAAAATAAATGTATCATGAGTTTCTATTCTTTAATAAACTAAGATGGAGAAGGCAACAGAAAGATCACGTCCCCGGCTCTTAATAATGTTGTCTTTCTTGAATTCCTTTTTGGTGGGCGATTTTTTTTTTTTTTTTTTGCTATTTGTAAGACAATTCTTATTAATAATTTAAAAATAACAAGCTAATGAATAAGTTACAATCATAATACATGTACATCATCTTTTATATTGTGTCACATGATAAAATACCATTGTTCAGTTTAAAAAAGAGAAAATAGTTTTCCCGCCCACAATTTTCAAAAAGCAAAGGCAATATCGAAATCAATGTAAAGAAATGAATGTACATTTAACATTATTGATATAATTATACCTCTGGGTATAACAATAAACAAACATATATTGCTTATTTTTATATTTAATCATATTTTATATTGTACAATTTAACACGACATATACCTTGATACGATATGTTTCGTAAGATACATGAGATGAGTATAGATAATATTATAGAAGAAGAAGTTAATATTTATTTATTAAAATTGTTGACGTCGAAAATTATATAAACAAAATTCAAGCTAACTTCAAGTGTAAATAAGGATTTTTATTGATAATTACTTACAAACTATAAGTGTTTTTATCAAATTAGATATTTGAAATATAAAGTTGTTAAGCTTCCTCCCTCCTTTCCTTCTTTTTATAGGAAATTATGAGCCTGCATTTTTCATATTTCTGTCTTGTCAACAATAGTACCGAGCTGTGGACTTAAGTCGAACTTGTGTCAATGACTTAAGTCCTGTACCTGAGGTCGACTACATCAGGTTATCATGAAGTTATCTTAAAAGTGGTCCCCAATAATTAATGAATTGATTAGAGAATGAAACTATAACATGTGATTGATGAAATCGGTGAACGCTGACGTAAGTCCTTCCAAATATCATTAATTGATTGGATGTTTTAATAATGTGTAAGAAATCTACAATCTTTATGTCTTCTCAAATTATGACGGTCATAAGTACGAGATGACGTTGCAAATCCGACCTTAATTTAGCAAAACAAATGGACTTAATTAGGTCATAGGTCGGATGTAAAAAAAAAATGTTCAGTCCTACCTGATAATGCATACAAAATGTTTTCTTATGGGATTTTTGGTATATAGTAACAGACAATACAATGTAGTAAATTAAATAAAAATTTCGTTAGTTCTCTTCTTTAATCCTTTAATACTCTCCATTCAACATGCCAAAATTACTTGGTAATATGTATTCGATTAAAATAAATAAGAAACCTAAGAGAACATGAGATCTATCGTGTACTTTACTCGACACTGTACCAATATGAGTTCTAGTTAACATAAATCTTAATCAAGTAATGCCAATTTAGGAAGAAAATGGATTACTCATGTGCTATTAAACTTCTTTATGTACAAAGAAGATATGGACATTGGAATTCAACCATAGCTTTTGTAGGCATGTGTTGCAAATTTGCGTATGCTTTCGGTTCTTGATTTAATGGTAGGCCAAATCTCTTCATTAACCATCCAGAAGTTATCATCATTACACTTTTGCAATTATTTGCTCGTACTATTGAAAAAGCATGTTTGGCTAAAAATGTCAAAAGTTACTTTTAACTAAACACCCACTTGATAACCATTAGAATTATTGTAAATGGAAAGTTTATTAATAAATGATAATTGTATCCTTACCGTTGTAAAAATTATTAACATTGTATTTATAATTCTATCCTATAAATATAGAACTTTGATTCTAATTATAATACACATAAATCTATTAACTTTTATTCTCTCTTCTCTTTTTCTCTATTTCCACAACACGTTATCAGCACGAAAGTTTAATTTTTCAAAATTTAGTGAAGGAAGTAATTTTTTTCATGTGTATCAAAATCAATTTGGTGAGGTAATTTTTACAATTAGCCCCTGTTTGGTACATATTAAAATTTTCATTTTCATTTTTCTACTCATTTTCAACCACACATTCTTTAATAAAATAATATTTTTAATCATATCAATAATTTTTTCTTCTTTTTTAACCACACATTTTTCATCAATCTACCATTTCTGAATACATTTTTTCAAAATAATGTAGCTCAAACACATCTTTAGTTTGTATCAATTTTGCCGATTTTTAGTTTGTATCAATTCTGCTGATTTTTACATATGCATTAATTCTGCCACCTTCAATTTGTATCAATTTGTGCCACAATTATTATATTTTCCTGTACAACCTTTAATTCATGCATAATGATTAAACAGTTTTATAATTCACTGCACCCAAGAATGCAATCATTACGCTTTCCTGCTTAATGTTTACATAATTTTTATTCATGCATCATTGAGTTTGCATGTCGTTTACCTGTACTGCCTTTAGGTTTGTCAAAATCAATTCAAGTTTGAAATTTTCTTTTTTCTAATATATATTTGATAATTAATAAATTTATATCATGTCCAATTATTAATATTTTTAACTTGATTAAATATTTTTAATGTAATTTTATAAATTTTAAATTGGCAATTTATCATGTTATTGATCGTGAAGTATCATAACATTATAATTAATATTTCAAAAGAATATTACACGCTCCTGAAGAGAATGAATTATAATTTTCAATATTCAAGAAGAATATTGATATATTGCTCTTGAAAAAAAAAGTAAAATACAACGTACTCCCAAAATAGTACATGTTTCGAATAACATATTATTTTAAATTAGTGTTTATCACTGAAAGAAAATACGTAACTTATGTTATGTTGATATTGATTACTTGATGTTTAATCACATTTTTCGAAACTAATTGTATTTTTTTCCTTTATTGTGTAGTTAATCAAATGACAAATATCACAAAATTTGAGTTTGTTGCACTTGACATATCTGGCAAAAACTATTTGTCATGGGTACTCGATATTGATATCCATCTTGTCTCAAAAGATTTGGGAGAAACCATAAAAGAAGGAAACAAAGAATCCCTACATGATCGTGCAAAATCACTCATGTTCCTTTGTCATCATTTTCACGATAGATTGAAAATTGAATATCTCACCGAATAAGATCCACAGGTTCTTTGAAAAAAATTAACTGAAAGATTTGATTATCAGAGTACTATAGTCCTTCCCAAAGCCTGCTATGAGTGGATGCATATTCGTTTGTAAGATTTCAAAATTGTTAGTGAATACAATTCTGAACTATTCAGAATATGTTTAAAATTGACATTATGTGGAGAAAAAGTCGCTGATGAAGATATATTGGAGAAAACGTTTTCCACTTTTCACGTCTCGAATGTGCTCATGCAGTAGCAATTTCATGCGTGGTTTCAAAAGGTACTTAGAACTCATATTTTGCGCACTTGTGGCTCAACAAAATAATGAACCACTAATGAAAAATCATAAGTTACGTCCAACTGGTTCGTACCATTGCCTGAAGCAAATTGTACTGCATTACCTGAAACAAATACAATATCAAGACAAGGACGTGGACGCGGACCTAGACATGGACGCAGATGCGCACGTGGAATAAATCATGGACGAAATAATCAACAAAACTATCAGCAAGAAGATAATAATTTCAAAATACATAAAGCAAACGAAAGTAGCACATCCAGAAGTACGTTGATCCAAAAAAAATTATACTTTGGCATCATCGATTTGGACATTCAGGAGCTATAATGATGCGTTGAATAAAAAAAAAAACTAACATGGACATTCTTTAAAGAGCCAGAAGTTTCTTTTACTAATGATTATCTATGTGTAACTTGTTCGAAAGGTAAGTTAGTCATTAGACTTTCAGTTAAAAAGATCAATATTAAATCTTCAACTTTTTTGGAAATGATTTATGGAGATATATGTGGGCCAATACGCCCACCAGGTGGACCATTTCATTATTTTATGGTATTAATTGATTTTTCTACTAGATGGTCACATCTTTGCCCACTTTCCACTATGAATGTAGCTTTTGTTAGATTGCTTGTTCAAATCATAAAATTACGAGCGCAATTTTCAGATTACTCAATCAAGACTATTCGTCTTGACAATGCTGGTGAATTTAGATCACAAGTATTCGATAATAATTGAATGTCAATTGACATTGTTATTGAATATTTAATTACGTATGTTCATACACAAAATGGTTAAGTGGAGTCATTTATTAAACGTTTACAACTTATTGTTAGACCATTACTTATGAAAATAAAACTCCCAACTTCTGTTTGG
>CAIGRB010080549.1:0-10900 GCA_903798255.1 Fraxinus quadrangulata | reverse complement strand
TTTTTTTATCGGTCACAGATTAATCTATTTAATGAAAACAAACAACAAAATAATATGTGATCACCACCTCTCCAATGTCACCTCCTACAAATCGATGGCTGAACGGTCACCGGAATATTCACCGGTATCGGAATAGTCACCGGAATCAGAGTAGTCGCTGGAACGATAGCCGAAATCGGAGCATTCGTTGTAAAGATCGTCGGAATAGTCGCCAGAAGGTTGTCGGCGTGGCAGGGGTGGTGGAGGTGGGGTGAGTTATATATATATGTGTGTGTGTGTGTGTGTGTGTGTAAAATATTTGATTTTTGAAAATAAAAACTTGAAATCTGATTTTTGAATTTGAATCTTGAAAAGTAAGGTTTCATGTAATTACCACAATAATCAATTCCGTCGGACCACCACTGTCGGAGGAGTCCAAGAAGGAAGAGGACTGCCACCGAAGAAGAACAAGTTCCAGGTCTAAGAGCTTACTATTTTGAGGGATACAATGTTGGTTGAAGCTAAATCCATTTTGGCATAATTAATTAGGCACAAATTGGGTTTGTAATATTGAAAATTTTAGAATATTTCCGTGCACCTTGTTTTCCTTAATTCATAATAGATTTCTTACTCACTCCAGAATCTATGGATTTATAAAGTTGAAGCAAATTTATTATTGTGTTGCATACCTAAGTGGTCAAATTTAATGTAAAATCTCTTAATGAAATGATTGATGATTCTTTTCTCCCTTCAACATTTTCTTACCATTTAGCAAAGGAAAAAAAAAAGGATATTTTGATTTTTGTTTGCTGGATTAAGATACTTATTCTTATGCATAATATAACTTATTAGTAAAGACAGTAGAGTATTAATAGCATAGATGAAGAGAGATCGATTACTATAAAATTTGGGAAGGTAGAAAACTCATCATGGCTACTGACCAATTATTTAGTTTCACGAAAAAAAATGCATTCTTTCCTTTTGACAGTGCTAAAGAGAAGGGCGTGTTTTCATGCAGTAGAAAAGAAGGCCAACTATTGAAGGTGACCGAACATGTACAAAATTTTAAGGGTTTCATAATAATTAATCGCTTAAGACCTCTAAATTTTTAGGGCCGACTCTAACAATGGGGCATGTCATAAAATCTCTAGTCGTAGAAATCATGCTCTAGAACCTTGATATATTTTACAATTATGCTACTTGTACACATTGGCGGATCTAGCATCCAGCGACTCCGGGTGGCCGCACGTGTTGGATCCGTCGAGAACATTGTTTTTTTTTAAAAAATTATTTACAATAGACAAACTTTTTAGGTTATATAACTAGTCATTCATTTTAATTTCAAACATCTCTTCTAGTTCAACTTGTTTGAACTTGCATATTCATACTGGAGGTCCTAGTATCGAATCTCTTCCAATCCAATTTATTGTGAAATATTTTTAGTTCTACAATTTTTACAAAAATTAATGCAATAGGGAGGGGTTCAAACCTGTGAGTTCTCTTTAGTATTATTGAAAGTTTGACCATTGTGGCATTCGTTGAATTTTGACACTAAATTTATCAGAATAATATATGTTAAATTTTATCGATTTTAATACAATTGTAAAAATTCGAACCTGTGCTCTTCCATTGAATTATACAAAACTTGGGCCATAATATCATTTGGTGAATATTGCTAATTTGTACAACAAAATTATATATGTTCAGTTTGAACAAAATAATTGTTATATTTAAATTTTTGATCCTATTTGATTCTTTTTTTTTTAAATACATTTTCTCATCTTTTCAATCATATTTTTCAATAAACTAATATTGCTTTCAAATTCAAAACTCTTATTTATTTTTAACCTCACATTCTCCATCAAATCACTATTCCAACTTGCATTTTTTTTTTTTTCAAAAATGGGCATCAAACGGTATTCTTAATATTTTATTATTGCCAACGGTCGACGGTTAACAGCCACCCGTGCTGACTCAAAATTTTGGATCCGTCACTGCTTGTACAACTTGATTGAAAACCTGTGACTTGACAGATATCATATCAATTCATTTGAAAAACTGTTTTTGAAATCAATGGGAAGGATCTATTCAACACATACATTATCAAACAAATTGTACAATTCTATATTTATTTCTCTGTTTGCTTTCCCTCCACTGAGATACGCAATAAACCTTTTAGAACAACTGGGTTCACGAGCTTGTGAAATAATCATTTACTAGTCAATTCTATGGCATGTTTTGAGTTGGGGGTCAACTTCAAATCCTCCGATATATGGTTTTACTGGTTTGTGAGTTTGTGCCAATTTTTACAAAACTAATTCCAATTCACGGTTTCATTGAGATAAAAGTCGGAAAAAAGAAAAGAGTTTTATGTCTTCAACCAATTTGTACACATACATAGTCAAGTCGCTGAACAGTTTTTTCCGAAAATAATAATAAAAACAATAACTGAGCTAATTATGGCACATAGAAATTTTGACAAAAATCAATAACTGTTTCTGATAGAATTATTCACGCCTTTGTTAGCAAGTACTCACAATGACGGATTGTGCTTCGATCACATGTTGTCGATGGTAAGTATCATTAACAAAATTTATCATTCTATTATATTTTATACTTTTATATGTTGCGTATGACTAAGTTCGAATATCTTTTTTATTATAATTATAATATTATTGACGGATAAGTTATTTTTTTTACTATTATTTCGTTCCTCAAGAAATTTTTCATTAGTATTTGATTTTTTATTGCTATTACTATATTATTGACTAAATTTTGTTGATAAATTGAATTTATTAAATTATATATATTTTTAATATTGTTAACTGAAACGTAGTTCATAGTCTTAACTTAGTTTTCTGTGATATCTTATTTTATAAAGTTTTATAAATTTAGTTGAATTTATATCGATAAAGTATGTTTATTATGTTTTTTTTTTTCCAAAATTATGAACGATGAAAATCTCTTTTGATAATTTTAAATTTGTATTTTAATACTTATGGAAACATTTCAATCTTAAATTTATTAAATATAAGTTTTTATTTATTACGGACGGAAAACATTTAACTCAAAGATTTCATGGGTAAAATTATTCGAAATTTGCTTCTAATACTGTTCGAGTTCAATAAAACTATAAGAACGTTAATCTTAAAATCAATCAACATATTCTTTTTCTTAGATGAGAACTTGTCTCAATCATTCGTGTTGTGTTCGTTAACACGAAATACAAGGCTCAGAACATTTTCAAGATATTCTCTATATTTAAAGAGGACATTTAACAACTTAGAGAGTATTTACAATTTAGAGAATAAAATTTTTTATGTACTCAAACTATTTTTTTTTTTAACACTTAATTGTACTACTCCAAAAAATATTTCTTATTTTTTCTTATCTCCATCCCATAAAGATAGTTTTGATTTCATTTTTCGTTTGTCTTAAATTATACGCCACTTTCATTGAAAGTATAAATATTTTTTAGTTTTCTAACATACTCATATTTAAAGTATTTTGTTACCAACAAATATAAACTAATCATATTTAACAATTATTTAATGAGAAAAAATGTAAGAAAAAATTATATTTCCTAAATTAATTACATTTTCTTAATCTGTGTGAAAATATAAACAAATCTATTTCTAAGGGATGAAAGTAATATTATTTTTATCCATTGAAAATTTAAACACTTTTAATGTATTTAATTATAGATAGTGCGTTTGAATTTCCAAATTTGAAGAACGAAACTCGCTCTCTATTTTAAAATATTAATTTGAAAAGTTTATTGGAATATAATTTTAAGAGTTGACTATTTAATATAGTGATAATCTTATGTTTAAAGAGTCTATTGAAGATGATTATAAAATCTGAATTGTAAAATGAATTATTAATACTTGAATTATGTCCAATTTCAATTTTAGTCTACACAGTTGTTTGATAGAAATTAAAATTCAGAATTTAATATAAGCTAAAGTTAATAATTAATTTTAATTACGATTTTTATGGAATTCACAACTTTTTAATCACAAATTTAATAATTTTTTTAATTAAAATTTGCTAAAAAATCTAGTTTTAATCCCACAGATTAAATTGTATGAACAATATTTGCCAAAAACAGTGCAAAGTTGATTTTCTCTCATTTTCCTTCTGATTTTCCAAATCTTAAATGGACTGGAAGAGCCATTCGTGTCAGCAGCTCTGTTCTATTAGAGACCGCAAGTTGACACTGTTAGAAAATTTTACGTCAATTCCCTTTATTTCAATTTATCCGCATAATCTTTTGTTGTTCAAAAAAAATATTAGCAAATAAAGAAAATAAAGAATATAACGTACAAATTAATCGGACCATCATACCTTTTCACTGTATGAAAATTTGTTACAATTATTTAGAATTTTACTTACTAACCAAATCCCAGAGTATTATAGAGAAAAATTAATTCAGCAGCCAAATCTCCGTCCTTTTCTACTGAGTTGGCAATCGCAGTGTGAAGATTCGATTCCTACCTCTTACAAGATTTGGAATTGGACTCTTTGTGGGCACCAATATGACAGCTCTTGTACCCTGACCTGTTGAAGTACATCCTATAATTTACCTCCTCTACAATACTCTAAAAATGAAACGATGGGATCCTTAAGATTGGAGTTCAACCTTTTATATATATACATATAACTTTGCTTCCAGCCGCCTCTTTTTTTTCTTGCTGTCTTTTTCTGTGAGTAAATATATATATTTCAGCCACTAACGTATGTGTATATATAGCCGCAATATTTGACTCTCTTCCAATCTTGGCTGCTGGCTCTCTAATTTCTCTCATACAGGCCACAACCCTAAAAAAAAAAGGAATACATCCACTATAAATAGTATCAATAATTACTTTTTATTATTTACAGTAGAAGTTCTCAATCTTTGACTTTTGAGGCAATTACGTAACAATTTTCACCTTGCCGAAAATGAGTCAAAATCTTATCATCTCTTCTACAACTTTTAATCACAATACTTTGAAAAAACAGATAAACCTTTGACGCACTTTAACAGTCTCATACTCCACCATATGAGTATAACCACTCAGAATTATCTGCAAAATCCGAGCATTTCAACAATTACATGTCGAAACAACTTTGTTGATAGTTATTGTGCAACTCTCCCACTAACTTTCCCAGAGAGCTCATTAGCAATCGACACTATAATACCACCACATACATACTCACCTTGCATCAAATGTCAGTCAATGCTATGTGTAGATAAACTATTTTGTGCCAGTAAGAACACATCCTCTATCATGGCAACTGGTGACATGTCATGAGGATGTTCCCATCTTATTTTATAGCACCACAAGCGCGTCCTCCTCCACCAGGAGAGTCGCATTGTCTGACCCCAAGCAGTTAGCCGACCTTGTTCTACTTTTAGGACAATTTCTCTTCACGTGACCTGTTTGACCACAGTTCCAACAAGTTACTTTTTTCTTCATGGAGTTGCCCCTCTTCCTCTTTTCAGTCACAAGCGCCACATTTTCAGAAAGATTATTCTGTCCTCCTAATCTTTTTTTCTTCTGAGATCAATTTGCTTGTTACTTCTGCGAAACTCACAGTTTCCTTCTCATACATCAAGATTGGCTTGATATGTTCATATGTAGACGAAAGAGACCAGATGAGACGTAGTGCTTTATCCTCATCATCTATCTTCACTCCAATAGCCTCCAGTTCTGAAACAATCCCGTTGAAAGCACTCAGATGGTCTGAGATTTTTGCACGTGTCTCCATGCGCAGTGAATGAAATTGGTCCTTCAAGTACAATTGATTTGAGAGACTCTTCGTTTGATATAGTTCTTCTAGCTTCTCCTATACCTTGCAACAGATATCCTATAAATATTTGTAAGAACATTTTTGGTTAGACAGAGATGTATCGTGCTTGCAGCCTTCAAATCCAATTCCTCGCAATCCTCATCGTTCATACTGGATTCAGCTTCCTTGCCAGAACTCTGGATTGATTTTCCTTTCAAAGCCTTATGCACTCCAGCTTGAATCAATAAATCCCTGACCTGTACTTGCCACAAGCCAAAATTGATTCTCCCGTCAAATTTCTTCACGTCATATTTCAACGACATATTCTTCTGTTGCTCCAATACTCCAAACCACCTGACGTTTGATACCACCTGTCGGGAAATTTTACGCCAATTCCCTTTATTTCAATTTACCCGTAGAATCTTTTGTCGTTCAGGAAAATATTAGCAAACAAATAAAATAAAAAATATAACGTACAAATTAAACGGACCGTCAAAATTTTTAACTATAAAAAAAATTATGACAATCATATAGAATTTCATTCACCAACCAAATCCCAAGGTATTATAGAGAAAAATTAATTCAGCAGCCAAATCTCCGTCCTTTTCTACTGAGTTGGCAATCGCAGTGTGAAGATTCGATTCCTACCTCTTACAAGATTTGGAATTGGACTCTTTGTGGGCACCAATATGACAGCTCTTGTACCCTGACCTGTTGAAGTACATCCTATAATTTACCTCCTCTACAATACTCTAAAAATGAAACGATGGGATCCTTAAGATTGGAGTTCAACCTTTTATATATATACATATANTTTCTCTCATACAGGCCACATCCCTAAAAAAAAAAAGGAATATAACCATATTTATAGGATTAATAATTACCTTTTATTATTTGTAATAGAAGTCCTCCAACTTTAACTTTTGAGACAATTATCTAACAGACACACATACATATATACATTTTTAAAAAGTTTTCTTCTACTCTGACGGAAAATTTATGCTTATGTTTTTATTTTTGTGCTACTCAGCCCCTAGCTTGACTGCTTGATCAAGTAGTCATTTGTTTCTAACTTTTTTTTTTCTTTCTTTTCTAGCCTGTACGTGTAACCCATTTTCATATACTAGATTTGCAACAATGTGACATATCGTGAGTTTTTAAAACATACACGAAGTAAATTTGATGGAAATTAAATTATAGAAAATGCACAACAGATATATATATTTTTTTTTCCCATCTTGTGGTGTTGCCAATTGCCCTGGAAACTAGAAAAATAGGGTGGATGGTCGATTCCGCTCCAACAATTAAGTTAGTATTGTGGTGGTGATCGAGCTTGATCAAGTCATAATATTGATTGATTTGAACGAATTTATTTATTTATTTAATTATTTTTATTTTTAATTTTTGCGAGGATGGGGCTGGGTGAAATTGGTGCGTGAGGTCTATTACTGCCGTTTCTCTTGCCGATCGATCTTGTTGTCTAGTAGCGTTTTGTTTAACTTGACCCACTTATCAATTAGTAAATTTTCAATAAACAAGCTTTTGCAAATACGAAAACAATCCCAAGTTCATGGTTTTCTTTTTTCACACACACGGAGGTGTTGAATTAGGTGGTGTTGGCACTGAAACAACCCGCCGGCCCCTCTCCGACCGGCTATTCTCCGCAAACTTAAGGCTTCCTTGATGCAACCCCTTCTCCTTCTCCTCCTCGTCCCACTCCGAACCGTAGTAATATTCCTCATTAAATTTACTTTCATCCTTAGAAGGAGGCAAAAACATGCTTCCCCATTGCGGGAAATGCACAAGTGTTACAGGAAGTGTGCATGACACGATCATAATCCCCATTAAAGATAACCCTGTCGCAGTTGAATATTTCGAGCTTGTAAAGAACAATAGCTGTGTTAATCCTGAACCGAAATTCCCACCAGCCCCTGTCAGGCCGGAGATTACACCAAGGGATCGCCTGGAAATGAAAGGGATGATGCCAAAGGTTGCGCCACAAGCAGCCTGGGTGCCGATTGAAAACAGGATCATTGACGTTATGGACAGTGGAAGTGTGTTTGCCCGGCCGAGGCAAATGCAGAAGATGCCGCCAGCAGTCTGGAGAATCCACAGGTTCCATAGCCGGCCCCTCATGCCAAATCTTCTTGCGGCTATGTCCGACATGAGCCCCCCGAAGGGTCGAGATACTATGTTGGCCATGCCGAATGTTGCTGCAATTGTGCCTGCCGTGTGCAGCTTGAGATTAAACCTGGAAAATGGAAGAAGTTAAGAAAAATAGTTTTCAGTTGGGAGTTTTTACAATTTGGAGACAATATGGAATTTGCATATTAAACCTGTCGAAAAAGTACTCTGCGATGACATTGTCTGTCGTCAATTCTACACCCAACGACATACCATACAGAAGAACAAAGATCCACGTTCTGTAGTTTTTTATGGCATACCAAAGAATCTGAAGAAGAAATATATATTGAATCATATTGTTAGACGTTTTTGTTGAATTCTTGAAACTTTTTTGATTAAAAAGTTTGATAGTTCAATAATTTCCTTTCTAAGGACAAGGAGTTACAAATCTTGTTATCAGCCACTCAACTTAGGGTCCAGTTCTAATTTGGTCACTCAGTCAGTCCACGACTCTTATGGGTCCCAACTAACAAAAATACTGAGTTGGTAAATAGAAGAGGACGTGGTTTAAAAAATGATGTCAGTTGACGAGATGATATTGAATTGATGATCAACTTGAAATAAATTAAAAATGGGATAGCAATTTTTCTTTTTTTTTTTAAAAAAAGATGGATGATCAAATCAAAATGAGACCTTAATTTCCGTGAAGAACCCGCTTTTTTTTAACCCTTAAAAGGATATGTGTGCATGATGTTAAAATGTGAATTTTTCTGATTATAAATTTAATTAGAAAATGACCTTGGAAAATTGATCTTTTGGAACATCTCCTTTCTTCTGTAATGTACTGAGGTTTCCATCAGGAAGATCTTGGCCCAGACCTAAAACCAAGAGCCCCATAACCACATGCAGCCATCCAGGGATGAAAAATGCAATTCTCCACGCCGTGAACGGTGTAGCTCCGGCCCGGCGTATCAACTCATAGAGGACTGGCATAAGAAGTTGGGTGGCTCCGCCGCCCATGTTTCCCCACCCTGCTGCAGTGCCATTCACAAGCCCTATAATCTTGCCATTGAACATAGTGCTCATCCAATACTGGCAAGAAACAAATGTTGCCAGAGAGAATCCAATCATGAACCGTACGACGATGTAACCTCCGGCTGACGATACAAACGGCATGCAAAAAACTGTCGGGGCCGACAGCATAATAAGAAATGCACAAGCATATCTTGGTCCTAACAGATCACAGGCTGCGCCCATAACAAGCCTGGAGAAAATGCTGCCGGAAACTGAGGCGATGCCAGCATTTCCTATATCAGTTTTCGTCAAGTTAAGATTGTCCCTGATAATCGGAACAAGCGGTGCAGCTGCAAAAGTGGAGACAAAACAGGTGAAAAATGAAATCCAAGCGAGATGGAAAGTTCTCATATGTGGATTAGCAAAAGAGAAGATTTTGAAAACTTTGGATTTGTGCTCTGAATCAACTGGTAAGTCAAATTTTGCTGTTGAATCAGTGGGAATTGTAGGATCAGAAGCCACAGAAAAAGCAAATGTTTGTTCTTTGCCTGTGACTCCATGCATGGAGCTTCCTGGAGAGTTTTCTTCGCCTGCCATAATTGCTCAATTTGGTTATCTCCAGGGTTTTCTTGGAGAAGTTGAAGGCCATTATATATATATAACCCCCCTTTCGCCTCCATTATTTAGTATTATAATTTTTGGAATAATATTTTTTTAGAGAATGAGTGGTTGAAAAAGAATGATAATTTTTCGATTTACATATAATATTATTTTATTGAAAAATGGATAGTTAAAAAGAAAAGAAAAAATGTATTATAATTTTAATAGGAACCAAACAAATTTGATCTCTGATCTTTCCTTTAGAAAAATTGAAATTCTTAACGTTGTGAATATCAATCTATATGTTTAAAATGTATTTGATTAGTAAGTTCTTAATGTAAATTGTAAGTCATAAGGCCTTTAGGTGAATGCCATTTTATTTTAAATTTAACTTTCGTATTCAATTCGAAGTACCAGAACGTATACAACCATTTAGAGAGGATGAGATTTTAAGTACAAATTTAATTGTCACTTTTATTTTTTTTAAAAAATCACGCATTATACCTTTGATCTAAAAACTAATTAAGTCCTATTTGTTTCTTATTCTTTCAAAATTTTTTCCTACATATTCATTTTTAACAACACATTCACGCAATAAAATATTCCATACATAAACCCAATTTTTTTCTTACTTTTTAACCACACATTCTCCAAAAATTCACTATTCAAAACAATGTTTTTCCAAAACAATATGTCACCAAACATGGGCTAAATTACCTTGTACACAAAGGTATGTCGAGGATATAATATATACCATTAAATTATATACCCCTTGAACAACTTAATTAAACTTTTAAGAAGTGTTCTTCAATTCATAAAATACATGATTTAGAGACTGAGATGTTACTAAAAGTGGATGAAATTTGGTGGGTTACATAAAATGTACGGTGAAAAAATGAATAATAATTGTGATTCAATGAATATGTGGTTAAAATAAAGTATGAAAAACTTTTTAACAAACAAAAACTATACCAATCAAGCACTTATTTATATATTTAGAAAGGATGTTCATGAGAATAACAAGGGAAAAAAAAAACTCAATCAATCATCTCTTTTAAGCAAAACAAATTTTTGAGATGTCTACCTGTTTTATGTGCTTGTTTTGTTTCGGATGCAGTTAATTTGGTACATCAATCCCTTGTTCGACATTGAAGAAAGATAAAGACATAAAGTATATTAAACTCATATTTACATACCCTTTCGAATGGCTTAAGAGTTCTTTAATTTATAATTTTTTTCTCAATACAGCATAGAGTCGAGAATTATTGGTCTATTTGTCTGGATTTGAAGTGAACTTATCTCATTAATTGAATCATTGCCGATTGAATTTTCATTTTTCATTTTCTGTTTCTTGTTGCATGGCTCGCTGTCAACTTTCAAATTCAATCCTATTTTTTTTTTTTTTTTT